>JADRCC010096368.1:0-15996 GCA_019843855.1 Hylomyscus alleni
GGATAAGGTGGCAGAAAGATGAAATGTTAGGAATTGAGGAAGGAAGACCAGGGTGTGGATGCTTCAGTCTTGCATAGAGGGGGAAACAGGATGATCCCAGGAGATGGAGAGAGGGGAGGCCTGGGAGGGAGAGGGGAGGGAGAGGAAAAAAGGGGACAGGATCAGGTACTGGAGGGGACAGGAGAGAGGTTGAGAGGGTCAGGAAATTGAATAAAAATATGTAACAGTGGGAGATGAGGAACTTGGGGTAGCCACTGGAGAGTCCCAGATGTCAGGGAAGCAAGAGTTTCCCAGGGATGACTTTAGATGAAATACAGAGTGAAGGGGAGATAGAACCTGTAGTGATCTCCTCCAGAAGATAGATATGACCCCCAGTCTAGGCATGAGACCACCTTCCTATCTCAAAGTTTTTAACCCAGAAATGTTCCTGTCCAAAGGAAAGACAGGGACAAAAAATAGAAAAGAGCCTGAAGAAAGGGCCATCCAGGAACTATCCCACCTGGGGATCCATCCTGTCTCCAGATACCAAACTAGGCACTGTTGCTGTTTTCAAGAAGCACTTGCTGACAGGAACCTGGTGTGGCTATTCCTTGGGAGGTTCTGCTAGCACCTGACCAATGCAGATGTGGATGCTTGGAGCCAACAATTACACTGAGCTTGGGAATCCTGGTTGGGGAGCTGGCAGAGGACTGGAAGAGCAGAGCAAGATTGCAACACCATAGAAAGAATAATGTTGGCTAGCCTGACCACCCAGTGCTTCCAGGGACTAAACCACCAACCAAGGAGAGTTCAGGGAGGGATCCAGGGCTCTAAAGACATATTTAGCCGAGGACAGCCTTGTCTGACATGAATAGGAGGGGAAGCTTTTGGTCCTGTGGAGGTTTGTTGTCCCATTATAGGGGGAAGCTGGAGCAGTGGGGTATGAGTGGGTGAGTGGGTAGGGGAGGGAGCACCTTCACAGAGGCAAAAGGGAGGCAGGAGAAGGTGGATGTGGGATGGGGGTATGTGAAGGGGTAATTCCAGAAAGGGGGATGCCACTTGAGATATAAATGAGTGGAATAATTATTAAAAAATAAATAAATGAATATGTGGGATGTCATCATGGTAGCATATAGGTAAGATCATCTAAAAAGTAAAGGTAAATATGAACCAAACCAATGAAAATAAACAAACAGATATAACACGCTTTGAAAAAATCTGCAGCTCTCAATTTTTCTAGTTATCTATCACTGAGATTTTCAATTAATCTGTAGACTATACGTTTTAATTTTTGAAAGATCTGGAATCAACTTTCTCTAAAATGTTCTTCATTGCATTTTGCCTCTCTGATTCCTGTGCATATATTTTATCTATTAAACAATCAAATAAACTATTTCCAAAACATCTAGATTTGTTTATCTGTTTCTCTCCCATCTCTAAACCCCCTCCTTTTGTCTCCTGTCATCTCCTCATTTTTTCTTTTCACAGTCTCATTATATAGCACCCCCAGAGTACTGGATTTATAGAGATGCACTACCATGTTTGGCTTCATTATTGTCTTCTTCAGGGAGTCACTGAACAACTAGAAAATAACTGAACACAAGTTGTTTGGTGAATAATTCTTGAATTTTGTAAATTTGCAAACATTTGATAGGTTGGCCAAATTTTTTCCATTGGCATCTGGAAATTCCTGATTATCATATTCCCAAAGCGTTTTTATTGATTATTTTTATTAGATATTTCCTTTATTTACCTATCAACCCGCCCACCCCATTCTCCCTCCCCCTGCTCATTAACCAACCCACTCCGTCTTCCCTATCCTTGCATTCCCCTACACTGCAGCATCGAGTCTTCACAAGACCAAGGATCTCTCCTGTCACTGATGTCTCACAAGGCCATCCTCTGCTACATATGCAGCTGGAGTCATGGGTCCCTCCATGTGTACTCTTTGGTTAGTGATTTAGTCTGTGGGAGCTCTGGGGATATTGGTTGGTTCATATTGTTGTTCCTCCTATGGGACTGCAAACCCTTCAGCTCCTTGGGTCCTTTCTCTAGCTCCTTCATTGGGGACCGTGTGCTCAGTCAAATGGATGGCTGTGAACATCCACTTCTGTACTTGTCAGGCACTGACAGAGTCTCTTAGGGGACAACTATATCAGGCTCCTGTCAGCAAGTACTTGTTGGCATCCACAATAGTGTCTGGGTTTGATAATTATATATGGGAGGGATCCCCAGGTGGGACAGTCACTGGATGGCCTTTTCTTCAGTTTCTGCTCCAAGCTTTGTCTCTGTATCTCTTACCTTGGGTATTTTGATTCCCCCTTCTAAGATGGACCGAAGTATCTACACTGTGGTCTTCCTTCTTCTTGAGCTTCATGTGGTCTATGAATTGTATCTTGGGTATTCAGAACTTCTGGGCTAGTACACACTAATCAGTGCATATGACTAATCAGTGAGTGCATACCATATGTATTCTTTTGGGATTGGGTTACCTCACTCAGGATGATATTCTCCAGGTCCATCCATTTCCCCAAGATTTTCATAAATTCATTTTTTTAAATAGCTGAGTAGTACTCCATTGTGTAGATGTACCACATTTTCTGTATCCATTCCTCTGTTGAGCGATACCTGTGTTGTTTCCAGTTTCTGGCTAGTATAAATAAGGCTGCTATGAACATAGTGGAGTATGTATCCTTATTACATTTTGGAGCATCTTCTGGCTGTATGTCCAAGACAGATATAGCTGGGTCTTCTGGTAGTACTATGTCCAATTTCCAGAGGAACTGCCAAACTGATTTCCAGAGTGGTTGCACCAGCTTGCAATCCCACCAGCAGTGAAGGAGTGTTCCTCTTTCTCCACAACATCTCCAGCATCTGCTGTCACCTGAGTTTTTTATCCTAGCCATTCTGACTGGTGTGAGGTGGAATTTCAGGGTTGTTTTGATTTGCATTTCCCTGGTGACTAAGGATGTTGAACATTTATTTTTTTATTATTTATTTATTTGTTTGTTTGTTTGTTTTGGGTATTTCAAGACAGGGTTTCTCTGTATAGCCCTGGATGTCCTGGAGCTCACTCTGTAGACCAGGCTTGCCTCAAACTCAGAAATCTGCCTGCCTCTGCCTCCCAAGTGCTGGGATTAAAGGCGTGTGCCACTACTGCCTGACTTGAACATTTCTTTAGATGTTTATCAGCCATTTGCTATTCATCAGCTGAGAATTCTTTTTTAGCTCTGTACCCCATTTTTAATAGGGTTACATTTCTTGAGTTCTTTGTATATATTGGATATTATCCCTCTATCAGATGTAGGATTGGTAAAGATCTTTTCACACTCTGTTGGTTGTTGTTTTGTCCTATTGACAGTGTTTTTTTTTTGCCTTACAGAAGCTTTGCAATTTTATGAGGTCCGATTTGTTGATTCTTTATCTTATGGCTTAAGCCTTTCCTGTATTTCTTCTTCTCTCTCTCTTTTTTTTTTTTTTGGTTTTTCGAGACAGGGTTTCTCTTTGTACCTCAGTTATACTGGAACTCACTCTGTAGACCAGGCTGGCTTCATACTCAGAAAATCCACCTGTCTCTACCTCTGCCTCCCAAGTGCTGGGATTAACGGTGTGTGACACCACTGCCTGGCTCACCTGTCTTTCTTTAAGGGAGTTATTTATGTCTTTCTTAAAGTCCTCTATCATCATCATGAGATATGATTTTAAATCAGAATCTTGCTTTTCTAGTGAGTTGGGGTATCCAGGACTTGCTGTGGTGGGAGAACTGGGTTCTGAAGAGACCATGCAGCCTTCGTTTCTGTTGGTAAGGTTCTTGTGTTTGCCTTTCGCCACCTGATTATCTCTGGTGTTTGTTGGTCTTGCTGTCTCTGGCTTGAGCTTGTTCCTCCTATGGGCCTGCAAGTCTGTGTCAGCACTCTCTGGAGACCAGCTCTCCCCTGGCAGTACCTGTGTATAGAGGGCTGTGGAACAGCCCCACCTCCTGGTGTAGATGGAGGCAGGAAGGACCCTGTTCTAGCTGCTCTACTGCTTCTGAGGCCTGTGTGCTCCTGGCTGGTCCTGCCTTAGACAATCATTTGAGAGAAAATGGCGATCTCCTCCCAAAGCCTTTTTTTAACCTAAACAACCAGAGCAGATTTTTAAATTTTCCCTCTTTGAATTAAGATTTGGATGAATTCAATGACAACTTGGTTAGCCAAAGGGAAAACTTCAAGAAAACAAAGGGTCTCTCTCTGTGTGTGTCTGTGTCTTCCTTTCTCTCTGTCTCTCTCTCTGTCTCTATCTCTCTATTTCAATGCAAAGTAGGTCATTTTGTCTGTACTTTTATCCAATTTCCCAGTTAGAACTAAAGGTAGAAACTTACATAGCTGCTACAACAGAAAGTACTCAAATAAAATACTGACAGGCTAGGGGAGCTCAACATTTTGTAACAGAAGAACATATTTTTCCTTTAACTTTCAATGGCATGGATGTTTCAATAATGTTTTAGTTGCAAAATATCTATGGAGAAAGTTGCATGCAGGGTCAGCCAGAAAGATTTTCTTGCATGGTACAAATTCTTAACTTTTAATCAGTTTTACCAATTCAAAGTATCTACACCTAACTTCCAGTTGTCAGTCACCAATAATGCTCATCTACTTCACCATTAAAGCCAATCCTGAATATTCATTTAAGTAAATATTAGCATATCTGTTAATTATGTAGAAAGTTAAACTGAGGCAAAGATGAGACTTTATTTCATTATGTATTGATGGATCCAATAGAAAAAAATTATAATCATACAGTCAGGGAAAAATTTCAGATTCTTATATTCAATAATGAGCTATGATTGCTAAAAAGTATGTTTTAAGATAAACAGTTATCTTATTCAAGGATAATTTAACTCTCCAAATGTAACTCAATTTTATTTTGAATAGGAAAATAATAATAATATCTATATGGCCTAAGAATCAGATGCCTGTATATAACTGTTTTTAAGAAAAAGTTACTTTATAAGTGAAGAACTCAAGAAAAGAAAGTTCTTGCTAAGAATATTCCAGCAATGAAGATATTCTGAAATTGACCTTTAGTATAATAACTATCTTTATAGGACTGTCTTAGTTAATGTTGTGTGAACCCACACCACAACCAAGGCAACTCTTAGACAGTATTTAATTGGGGTTGGCTTACAGGTTCAGAGGTTCATTCCATTTTCATTAACTCAGGAGCATGGCAGCATCCAGGTAGATGTGGGACTAGAGAACCTGTGAGTTCCACCTCTTGTTGTGAAGGTAGCTAGGGGAAGACTCGATTCTAGGCAGCTAGGATGAGACTTTCAAAGACCCACAGTAGCACACCTAGTCCCACAAGGCCACACCTACTTCAACAAGGCCACACCTCCAAATAGTGCCACTCCCTGTGCTAGTCATACTCAAACAATTAGAAGGAGTGTTTTTTTCAGAAATTA
Source organism: Hylomyscus alleni (assembly GCA_019843855.1). Lineage (NCBI taxonomy): Eukaryota > Metazoa > Chordata > Mammalia > Rodentia > Muridae > Hylomyscus > Hylomyscus alleni. Next base: position 5,423 of record JADRCC010096368.1, read on the forward strand.
TTACTCAAAATATATACCATGAAAAGTTTTGCTTATTTGGAAGTTTTACAAAGGTAGAAAAGTTGTCCTCATCCTTAAAATAAAGACAATGACTAAATAATATTTATTTATCCATAAGATAACCAGTGTTGGTAGCATAACCAAATGATTTGGATTGTAAGACAATGCAGAATACTGAAGGCGTGATAGGATATAAAAGCAAGTCTTTTCCACTTGTAACCAATAGCTGTCCATGAAAGGGTGGATGGAAAAGATCTCTCTTGTTGATGGATAAAAGGATTATAGGAAATAAATTCAAAGAAGCTGTAAGAAGAGGGAAAGAAAGCAACACAAGCAATCAAATGCATAGAAAGAAGGAAGTTTATAAATATATTAATTGAATGGTAGAGAAAATTAGACAACTATATTAGAAATAGAGATGTACTTACTACTGTTGTTCAACTAAATTATCATTTTGCCCATCTGTCTTACATAAATATTTATCTTTACACACATAGATAAATACTACTTCCAGTCTTAATCAGAGAATCTTTTCTTTGCAATGAATGGCACCGAATTCACAGACTCATGTCTTCTCGAGGTTCTGAGAATAAATGATAACTGAGTATATATGCCTAAATATTATTCTATCTATATTCTATCTATACTAAGGTCCAGAAAACAGGGATAGAATAGAAAGTTAGATAGGATTAAAGGCTGTGAAATGCCCTCTTACTAGAATGACACAACAATTGAAAACACAATGTTATAGCAGCTTTCATTCCCTATAGTGGGCCTTCCCAAGCCTGGGCATGTGAACAGACAATCATAAGTCCAGGAATGTCTCTCCGGGCCTTCTCCTTTCTTCTGCTTAACTATTGGGGAGAGATAAACACTGTCTTCAGTTGTGTATGTTCTGATAAGGTCACCATGATCTAATGAAAAAATTATATATATATTCCAAATTTAGCAAGAAAGGCTTAGAAAACTGATTTAAAAACTTTGGTTTTTTCTTATATATTTATTCAGCGCAATATTTATATATTCATGGTCTTGATTAAACCCAGTTGCTCACAAAACAAAGGACATGAGTGTAGGAAAGTGGGAAATGGAGTTGTACAGAAGGTGGAAAATGGAATAGTTTACAGGGGTTGGAGGGGGTAAGAAAATGTAGGGGATAATAGTAGCTAGAACACAATATATACATGCATGAAATTGTCGAAGTACAAGTTTACTGAAACTTACAAATTTAAAATATGGAAGAAGTGAAAGACATTAAATAACTAAGAGATGCATTATGTAGTTGGACAAATCCTCATTTAATTAACTCACAGGTTAAAAAAAATTCACAAAGCAGAACAAAGCTTGAGCAACACTTTGTTGATACTTATAGAAGAACTGAAATAATAGTTGAATACTCATTTCTTTCCAATACCATGAACTATTTATGACAAGAGATAATATTCTGAGTTATAAGATATATTTAAATGATTGTAGAGTAATGGATATCAAGGAAAGTATATTATTGAGACAAAGGGATTACATTAAAAATAATTTTAAAATGGAAAAATTTTCCTAAATATATATAAATTGAACAAATAATTTCTCAAATATCCATAGACATAGAATTCACACATGAAACTCAATTACTTTAATTAGTAATAAAAATATAGCATACCTAAATTTATATAACGGCTCTGGACTATTTTTCAGAAGGGAAATATTGCACTGAATAAATATATAAGAAAAAAACAAAGTTTTTAAATCAGTTTTCTAAGCCTTTCTTGCTAAATTTGGAACATGAATGTTTCTCAAAAATCTGTGTGTTGAAGGCTTAGTTTTCAACTTGATTATCATGGGAAATGGTGGAAGCTTCTAAAAGCTGGGGCCTAGTTGGAAGAATTCTAGTAACATAGGAGCATTCTCTTAAAGAGGCTATCGGAACCCTGATTAGATTCTTTCTCTTCCTTTCTACCCATCAAGCATGGGAAAGCAACTTTTTTTTTCCAGGCACTCACTATGATGAACTTTCTTGCTCTAGGCCAAAAAAGCAACTAAACAGACTAAGGATTAAGAGCTGCAAAGCTGGGTGAAAACATGTTTTCCTTCCTTTAAATATGATCATTTAAGGTATTCAGTTATAGAAACAGAAAGCTGATCCTCATTAAATTGTTGAAAATTAGCAAATTAAATCTCACAGAACATAGTAAAGTAATAGAATGAATAGTAGAGTTAAATACATTTTATTAAAAAGAATAACAATGAAAATGCAACAGAACTAAACTTCATTTTTACTAAAGATAACCATTAATTTACTAATTCTTTATTGATAATAATCCAGAAAACATGAGATAGTATTACCTATATGAGAAACGAATGCACAGTCCTTCCTTTCAATCTATGGACATCAAAAGATAGTGAAATAACATTGTTATTAATGTTTTTGAGGTTCTAGTGATCAGACTCTGGGCCTTGTACTTGGTCTCTAGAGACCCTGATAGAACAGACTGATTATTTAAAAAAAAGATTTATTGGGGTGGCTTACAAGTTTTGGTTTGTATTTTAGCGCTTGGTTGCATGCTCTGCCACAACGCTACCACTGCCACCACAGCAGCTGCTGCCACAGCTGCTGCCACTACCACAGGGTACTGGGCACCTGGCACAGGGCGGTGGGGAAGGAAAGAGATGGGAAAGAAGGATCTGTGTCCTGTCAGAACTCCAGTACTCTGCGTGGGCAGATGCTGGTGTCTGTCTAAGGACAGTACTCCCCCATGTGGGCATCTAGCTGTGTAAAGTCACAGAATCCCAGTTGTGGGGAGCTGAGGGAGACAGCTGCAGGGGGTCTCTGGGCCTCATGGAGGCCGTGTATGCAGGTTCTAGCCCGTGGGCATCACAGGCTTATGCTGAATACGGTAGAGGAGCTAAGAATGAATTGGGGGCTTGGAGAACGCTGGGCCAATACTATGAGTCTAGATAAAGGAAACAATCCAAGGACTTAAGTTGTTCTATTGTAGCAAAGAGATAGAGAAAAGGTAGAGAAGTAGAGGCCAGCCATGGCCACGTGGAAAGAGGAGGAAAGGAGAGTTAGGACAAGAGTAAGAGGTTAAGAGAGAAGGTAGAGGGAAGAAAGAGAGAAAAAGGGGAGGGAGCAAACTTCCCCATTTTGGTGGGCTGGGCTACCTGTCTGTGTGGCAGGGCATACCTGACTGTGGTCAGTTGACTGGGGGTGGAGTCCAGCCAGAATACTGGGAGCCTTGTCTAGGCACAGGATACTGGAGTGAGGGCTCATAGGGTCAGCCATCTATGTCTGGGGACATGGCTTTTACTATTCCTTCCTTTGTAGAACCTGCTACTGGGTCTCCAGAAATAAGCCTCGCTCAACCAAAAACATAGACTGTTTTGCATAGTCCAACATTTTAGAATTTTACTGCTATGGAGAGACATCTTGACCAAGGCAACTCTTATAAAGATCAACATTTAGTTGAGGTTACCTTACACTTTCAGAGGATCAGTCTATTATTATAGTGGAAAGCATGGTAGTCTCTAGGCAGACATGGTGCTGGAGAAGGAGCTGAGAATTCTATGCCTTCACACAAAGGAAGTCAGGAGCAGATTGTCCTCCAGGTAGCTAGGAGGAGAATCTCCAAGTACATTCCCACAGGGACATACTTCTTCCAACTAGGCCATGCCTCCTAATAATTCTACTCCCTGGGTCAAGCATATTCAGACCACCACAGTTTGACTATTCCAACAGTGCCTGCCTCCTGATAGAAAGTTCAAGACTCTAGTAGTGTTCAGTCCATGAGCCTGGATGTCTTAACAAGTCTGCAGAATATGACAGAATCCCAAAGAAGTAGGCTATGCCAGTGAAGAAAAGGACGTGTTAATAAGAGTGAAGGCAAATTGACAAACAGAAAATGTTTTCTTTATCCATGCTACCTGATGTAGCCCAGATTTATGTTGGAACTTCCCAATATAAAAGATTGGTTTTTAAATTGGTTCTTCTGACCTCAAATGATGCAATCAAGAAAATAAAAATCCCTCATAGATGCAACAAACCACTTGGAGGCTTTGTTAATGCCAGATGTAGAAACTTGACAACCAAGAATAACCATCACTGTGGTCAAACTCTCTAGTCCACTGAACTACATTTCTACCATTGCAGTTAATTTTATGTGTATAAAGTGCCAAGTTAGGTTAAATGGAAAAACTTTTTTAAATTAAAAATTTAATAATCCTTATTTAACAGGTGAGTGATATGCATTATGTCTATATCTGCTTTTAAAATATTATATTAGATGAGATTGGACAGGTTTAGAGTAGCATGAAGAATAAACTAGTAGTATTATGATTATATCCATAGACCAATGCTGTTCTCAACTTTTGTTGCTTTTTGAAAAAGCCTTTTTTTATAGTAGGCAACAGTCAATTAAGAGACTCATCATCTCTGACAGTCCAGAAATTTTCTTTCCTTGTGTAGAGACACCAGAAGGATCAGATGTTAAAATAATTGAAGTCAAATTAAAAGTTGTCCCAGAACCCTCATCAATGTACTTTTATAGAGTGACCAATCACTTTCTGATTAGATTAGAAGTCTGCTCCACAGGAAAGTATTCATGCCTGGTACTGCAAACCTGCCTTAGCCTTTAGGGGTATGGGGGACAACCTATTATCCTTCTAAATGTTCATGTTATCAAACTGCCTTCTAAATATTTATTATTTTATAACTAGAGACTAGGACTTCTCTCAACCTTCACTTTAAAAATTATATTTTTCCCATGGGGAATAGTCAAGACAAAGGAATGTAACTGGCAAACCAGCTTTATATTGACACCAAGAAAAGAAAGGTTTTATTTTAAAAATTAGACTAATAACCAATCCTATACTTGATGTAAAAATCATTAAAACACTTTCCCAAATCTAAATCAGAAAAATTGAATAACGGTCAGATTTCGACTAAATGGAGAGGTGTATTTCTTGGAAATAGAAAGTTTGTTCAACTTTTAAGTATCTGTCAGATGAATTCCCTTTAACTATGTGTGAAAAATTCTACTTATAGATAAAAATGGACAATATTAAGATTTTTTATAAAAATCATAGCCAATTAAAGGTATGATGAAATATACCACCAACAAAAAATCCTTACAACTAATATTCATGACCAAATTATAAGTGCTCTCTTTTTAAGTCAGACATGGGACAGAAGGACCTACTGGCACCATTCCTACCCCACATCACATTGAAAGGCAACTAGAAAGAAAATAACAAAAAGAAGTAAAAATCATGTAAAGTGATAGCAAAAATAGAGAACATTTTCTATGTAGAAATGACCTGTTTCTATATAGAAAAGTCTTTACAATTTATCAAAATTATATAAAACAAAAATGAGTGTGTTATTCTTCTAACAAGAGCACAGTAAATACATTGTCTATCATATTTCAATTTTATACTGAAAAACTATAAATTTAGATATAAGAAAAATATGTATTATGAAAGCAGTCTAACTTCTATAAAACCTATGAAATACATGTACATTTATAAATCTAAATATAGGTGGAAGAAATAAAAGATGATATAAATCATAAAGTTGTATGCTGTCTTCCTAGTTGTATCAACTTGAGATTCTATGATACAATTTCTTTTCAAGTTAAATTGTAATTTTATGCCATCAAAATTAGATTTCCAGATGACTTTTAGAGTTAACCACAAGGAGATTTTAAATTGTACAATGAAAGCAGTAGAATCAGAGAAGCTGAAATTACTTTTGAAAATGGACAAGTTGAAACAACTCTACTACTTGATTTCAAGACTTAATCTTATTGTACAATAATCAAAAGAGCACATGACAAACAATAAGACAGAGAATTCAATGGGAAAATATTCTTCTTGATCTTTTAGTCACTTCCACTGAACTCAATACAAAATACACACACACATAATGCACAACTTCTTATGCTTATATTAATATGTATCATGTACCCTGAATATAAACAATATTTTATTTCTTATAATAATAAATCTGGGGAGAAAGTACCGGTATACACCAGCACACCTATGATTCATATCATTTACAAAAAATGTATCTCAAATTAAGTTACAGAAATAAGCATAAAAGAAACAAAAACAAATATGTAGGAGACAACACAGGATTTTCTGATTTCATATACATGTATAAAATTTTACAGAAAGGCATTAATTTTTAGTTTTTTAAAAGAAAAATTGGACTTTATCACATAAAATTTTTTTTTGAAATATAATACTAGTAAAATTAAATGATGTGCCTCAGACAAGGAAAAAAAATTGCAAAGTCCATACCTGATAAAAGCACTCTCTCTATAAGCTAAAAAGAGCTCTAAAAGAGATACTAATGAAAAGCTCATTTTGAAAATGGGCAAAGCATTTCAAATGATGTTTCACTCAAGAGCACACTGATAGAGTAAAAGCATAGAAAAATGGTACTTGAAAATTCTATTTATTACAGAAATACAAAATTAAATTTCAATGATGCAGACTGTATTATTGAAGAAAATGAACAAATGACCCTCAACTCAATCACCTGTTAGGGAGTATGGATACGATGTTCATGCAACACTGCTGGTTACATAAAATGGCAGAATCACTGTGGAAAATATTGTTTCTTATGCATTTAAGTATACATTTGTTTTTAAGAAGGACATTGCTTTGTAGTTCAGTCTGTCTTTTAAGTGTATGATTTTGTCTCAATATCCCAAATGCTGGAATTTCAAGCATGCTCCAACATGGCTGCCTCAATCATAATTTTTTTGACAAATGAGAAAATTATCGTTGAATATTGTCCATGCTGCCTTCATTGTGGAAGCAGCTAAATGCCAAATTTTACATACTGTAGCTGACATTTGTTTTATTTGGCATTCTGAAAAAGCCAAAAATATAGAAATAAGAAAGAAATCAATGGTTGCCAGGGAATGGAGTAAGAGATTGATTAGGAAGAGACACAGGGGAGCTTTATGGGCCTACAGGATTGTTCTTTTTCCTGAAGCTTGTGGTGGAGTTTGCAGGAACTTATGTCTTTGTCAAAATTCATGGAACTGTGAAAGGAAAATGTAAATTATACTATTTGCAAATTGTACCTTCCTAAAACCAGCTTTTTAAAAATCCATGGCTTATGGACTAGAAGCATTAGTATTTCCTGAAGATTTATTTGCAATGCAGACTCTAGGGCAGCATCCTAGACATAGTGAATTACAATCTGCATTTAACAAGACACCTAAGTGATTCAAATGTGTATTAGAATTTGACAAACACTGATTAAGAATCTGTGTGTTTCCCTTCTGAACAGCCTTTGAACAACAGTGAAAGATAAAGCATTCAGGCTGTTGTCATAGTCTTATGGATTTTGTGTCTTTATTGCCATTTTGTGTCTTTATTGTCACAGCAGTTTTGAGGGAATTAGGGGATGTTCTTAGGTGTGTCTTTCTAATAGTAAATAATTTTAGGATATATGTGTCTCTGTCAGACATTTTTGTTATTTGCTGACTTTTAAGGAACTGTATAAGATGGGGAATGCAGTTTTAGCTTTAGCTTACAGCTGTTCTAAAACAATCTGGAGTTGTACTTGACACACAAACTATTGTTGGCACCCAGAGAATTAACTTTACGTCTAAGTAAAATCTTAGTTATTTCAAAATATGTATATGTGTGTGGGTATGTGCACATGTGAGTCCAGGATCCTGCCAAAGCCAAAGGCCTTGAATGCCCTTAGAGCATTATAGAAGGTTGTGAGCTGCCTGATGTGGGTATTGGGAACCCAACTCTAGTTCTCTTCAAGAACATTTTGCACTTTTAACCTGAGCCATCTTTCTGGCTTCAACCTGGCACTGAGGTTTGGGTAAACCTTGAAGATCACCCATGTTCTCTTAGATCATTTTATAGTTGTTTCTTGATTCCATGAATCCTTTTAAAACTTTTGTCTGGGAATTTAGGCCATGATCTTAATAGTATTCTTCTAAACTAGTGCAGAGAATGTTTTAAAAGATATTGAAATATACTGTATTTTGAGGTAAGACTTCAAATACTAAAGTCTCATAAAGTTACATTACTCCAAAAAAAAAAGATTTTTTTGATACACTAGAAATAAGTAAAGTATACGTTGTCTTTAAAATTTGACAGGCAGCACTACCTTTTCAGAACTGAACTAACTTGACAGCCATTTGCAGGGACTATGAGCTATGAATAGTTTGTTTGGTATTGGTACATTTGCAGACAGATGGAAGAGGAATTTTGACATAAACTTCTAGTTCTAGAGTCTCTTGGGCTACTTTCTTCCACACTTTCCTATTTGACTCAAGCTGGATTAGCTTTATATGTGAAAGCCCAATCATGTATATTCTGGTGTCTCTTTTTGAGGAAAATGATATAATCAGATTAATTATCCAAATAACACAGGGACAGGGATATTTTTGTAATTCTGTCCTGTGCTTATTACTGAATGTAGGAATGGCAGGTGGTAGAGTACTATAGCACAGCTTTATTGTGCCCTAGGATATTGCTATTTGGCATGGGATCCAGCCATTTAGCTCAGAAGACTACAAAACAATACTAGGTAGCATATAATAAAGCACTCTGCAGGTGTTACAGAATCTAGTGACTCAAATAATCTAGATATAAAATGTATCTTACAAATGGAAGTGGTTGAAGAGCCTTTATTTTTACAAATGTTTTATGAAGTTAAAATATAATAACATCATTTTCTCCTTCCATTTCCTCCTTCTTTCTCTTTCTGCTTTCAAATTCATGACCTCTATTCTTTAATTTTTCTTACACACACACACACACACATGCACACGCACACGCACACGCACACGCACACACACACAGACACACACAGACACACACAGACACGTTCCTAAATATGTAAATACAACCTGCTCAGTCTGCATACTGTTATTTCTATGTATAAGTTTTCAGGGATGAACACTTGGTATTGGGTAACCAATTTGTGGGCTCTTCCACTGCAAAGACTGTTTCTCCTGGTCTCAGTACTCTTTAGTTGATTATAGCTGTTTATCTAGGGTTGAAGCCACATGAGATTTCTCACTTCTTTATTAACATGTATGTTGTTGTCATTCTCATTCAGCTCATGCTTCGTTGTAATGTAAATGAGGCTTTAGGTGTAGATTCTTACATTCCTAGGAGAAACAATCTCACTCTAATCTTCTCTGGTTCTTCAGTCTCTATTTTCTATTGGATATTTTATTTATTTACATTTCAAATGTTATATCCTTTCCCTTTTCCCCTCCTGAAATCTTCTATCCTATTCCCCCTCTCCCTACTTCTATGAGGGTGTTCCCCTACCCACTTACCCACTACCACCTCCTACTCTCTCATTCCCTTACATTGGGGAATGGAGCCTTCATAGGACCAAGGGCCTCTTTTTCCCCTTGATGCCAGCAAGGTCATCCTCTGCTACATATGCGGCTGGAGTCATGGGTCACTCATGTGTATTCTTTGATTTAGTCCCGGAGAGTTCTGGGGAGTCTAGTTGATTGATACAGTCTTTCTATCCCCTCTTTTGTTATGATCCCTGAGCCTTAGCTTTACCAGTTGTATTGTAGAGCATTTCTTTTAATTCTATTTTTTTTCAGGTTTTCATACATGTATGAATTATGTGCTGAGCATGATTCCACCTCATACAACATATGTGAAGTTTTTTTTCTCCCACCCACTTGTTGAACTCTCTGTCCTACTAGACAATTTTGCTTTTACTTTCATAACAGATGAATATATGCTTGTGTCTACATAAACTTGAAGAACCATACTGGAAATAAAATGTGATTGTCATTTTGTGATTGTTTTAATTCATTTAATATAATTATCTTCAGTTGCATCTATTTTCCTGTAAAAGACAAAACTTTACTCTTTTTGGATGAAACAGTTCCATATATCTATCTATCTATCTATCTATCTATCTATCTATCTATCTATCTATCTATCTTTTCTCCATTCCCTTTTCTATTCCCTTATTCTTCTATACCTTGTATGTGACCATAATGTAGCTATTGTTAGTTTGCTACTGTACAAATACCTTAGATGAGATATGCAGAAAGACATGTGGGTGATCATATAATTTTTACATAGCAGGTTATTTTATCAAAATAGTAGCAGGAATACACATTAGTTGGGTTATAACTGCTATGAAGTCAACAAATTGACATATATTTAATCATGTGAGACATGAAGAATTGGAGACCTGAATATGGCATTAAGAATGGCCATGATGGCCATTTTTCTTCATATTTCTGGAATCTACTTTCAGATTCTATCAGTGTTTTGAAGTTATTGACTCTTTCTTGTCCAATTGAATATTGGTTAAGGAAGTTAATGAAGGAATAAAAAAAATGTGCTTTGTCTTAAACCAAATCTGGGTTAAAGCATTCTTTAAAAATTAACCTGTGTATTCCCTCATAAATAGATGTGCTATTTCTGTTGATTTGGTAAGGGTCTCTTTGCTAGGGACAAAAGAGGACAATTTCCTCACTATTCATCAAAGACAATTGTCAATGAACCTGCCAGCCTTGATTCTAAATAAAAAATAAAATGAAAACTACAGGGAATAG
>JADRCC010096430.1:0-11061 GCA_019843855.1 Hylomyscus alleni
TCTCTCTCTCTCTCTCTCTCTCTCTCTCTCTCTCTCTTTCTTTCTTTCTTTCTTTCTCCCAATCATGTTTGGTTCTACCCTGGATCTCTGAGCCGTCCTGGCTCTCCAGGCAGTGTCAAGTGTGGGTTTCCTTGCCTGGCATGGGTCTCAAGTCAGACCACTCATTGGTTGGTCACTCCTACAAGTTCTGCGTCACCTTTACCCCAGTACGTCTTGCAGGCAGGACAAATTGTAGGTGGAAGATTTTATGTCTGGGTTGGTGTCTCAGTTCCTGTAGGAGTTCTAGAGGCAAAGTCTTCAAGGCACAGTGTTGGGCTTTATGTTTCTGCCATGATGTGCTTCCTCTCAACAGAACCAGGAGCAACAGGACCAACCAGCCAACCAACCAACCAACCACACACTGGAACCTGTGAGTCCATGTGCCAAAATACATCTTTCTCATTATAACTGACTAGATCAGATATTTGCTACAATAACAGAGAGCTAACACGTATGTAGAACACATATCCTGGCTTCGATATGATACACATCCCAAGAAAAGAAAATCAGCCCCCCTCACTTTTTGTTTAGAAACAATGTTACTAAGTTTTACCAGGGCAGACCCAAAATAAACCTGGTGGCTGCTTCTTAGTCTTAATAAGAGGCATAGACTGTCCTAATTTAGTTTTCTTTTCCAATATTGAATTTATCTTAATAATGACATACAGAGCATGTTTATAAATCTGTGTCTTTCTTTTCATTCTCAGTTCATTCAGACTTTTGATTTATCAGAAGAATCACTATTATATAGCATACTGACATATTTATGAATATTTTCTAACATTGAATTTCAGGAAACACATGTAAGAATTAAATAAATGTTACTCCATTCCATGTCATCTTTGGAGTCTATGCTTGATAACAGTGAAATAATACTAAAAATAATGGAATACACATACACAGGCAAATTCATCGAATCAATAAATATTTACTATGACTTTGAAGAGGAACCAGCTTATAGGAGACACAGACTTACTGATGCACTGGAGTTGGGTCACACTGGCTCCCAAAAGTCAAGTGCTAGCAACATTTTTCTGATCCCACTTCAGGGAAACGCATCAGTAGCTTGAATTCAGTCACGGTGAAAGAATTTATACCATAGACATTGGCAAGCACCAAAGACCTGAGATTTCATTGAGCTTTTACTGGTCTATCACCATCACATTATCAGTAATGCCAGCACTGTGCTAATTCCTAAAGAGATGATGAAAACACAAAGCAATGGCGGAACCCAGTGTTCACCACCGAAGGTTCTCAACTTCGGGACTCAACTCAAGGGGACAGCTCTGAGAGACTCTCCTTTATGCCTTCAAGAGACCCTTCTTTCATTCACAGGCTAGAATGTGAAATTCTTCATCTCTTTCAGAAAGTCTGCTTCAATGAATGAGTATCTTTTTTAATCTCTTCTGTTTATATGGGTCTCCCCCGGACACACACACACACCCATCCCATTACTGGAATGTAAACTTTTCACTGACAAAGTTCTTAATCAGTTTTCTATCTTTGGATAGTAATAGCCATTCAGAAAATGGAATATGGCTCTTGAGGGATTAGTAAGATTTGGCCAAGTGAAAAATTAGAGAAACATCCCAAGCAGAGGAAACAGGAATAAGAAGTGCACAGTGATGAGAGAGAGAGAGAGAGAGAGAGAGAGAGAGAGAGAGAGAGAGAGAGAGAGAACTGGAGCCCAGACTGTGAAGTCAAATCTGCATTAGGGTTACCAGGCTGAAGGCTGCAACACTGGGGCATGAAGGGTCCCTCACTGAGCATGGCTAAGGAAGAAATGCCTCTCTCCTCAAGCCCCGCATACATAACTGATAGACTGAATTTCTTTTGCTTCACAAAAGGGGGGAAGGGGACCACACCCTAGAAAGCAGCATTAGCATCATTCAAACATGAAACATTTGGAAACGTTTAAGGCAAAGGGAATACGCTGGTTTCCAGGATACGCATTGTTAACATCCTTCCAAGGGTAACTGTGGTCTCTTGCCGTGACTGCATGTTTCAGATATTCCTGAGAAGTGTCTTAAGGGGATTTTTCTCTTAAATGAAGAAGCAGGAGATCTCAGTCTTAAAGAGGTAATCCAATATGGTGAGACATACGGAGTAGTTGCTCCGCAGAGAGCCCATGCAGAGAGTGCCCAGCACTTCCCCCACTCCCAAACCGCTACAGCGTAGACACAAGGAGACAGACTCCTCCTTAGTGGGAGGAAGAGGGGATTCAAGAACCCAGATGATGGAGTGACTCATTCCACCAGGTGGAACTGAGGAAGGTTCCAGGGGAAGGTTATATTTGGGTTGGCCTTGGGAGATGAGTAGAGTCAGCAGGCTAAGAACAGGGAAGGGGCCACTCGAGACTGGAAGATCCCTGATCCAAGCCACAGAAGCCTGAGGTTGGGGTATAGCTATATTTAAAGGCTCAAAGAACTGCCACACACAGCACAACTTACACAACCCTCTATGGAGCAACCACCAGCATTCTTTTGCAAAATAACATCCTAATTTTACTTGGGTTTTCGCAGTGACGACGTGATTCATTAGTTCCTACTACACATTGCAGTTTCAAAACAATAAAACACTGAGCGCCCTTTCTTAATTAAGAAAGGTCACACAGAGGGGAACTAAATCAAATCTACCTTTTCTACTGAGCAAATCAGCGGCCAAAAGAGATACGTGACAACCCTGCTCACACAACTCCCAATCAGTTCTTTGTGCACAGGATGAGCAAGAAAGGATGTTTCTGCTTTTTAAGACCCGAGGTGTTCATATGTGCTCATAATTCAGCGTGGAGATTTAGATAGGTCCCAAATCAAACTAGGCTTGCCAAGGCAGAATTATCTACATTGGATGAAAACATAATTCAGGTAAAACAGTTGGAGTAAGTTCAAAATAAAAGAGTGATTTCCAAAGCAGATAAGTTCTGGGGCGACTGCCTTTTTTTTTTTTTTTTTTGTCTTTTAAGATTATTTATCTAATGGATGTAAGAGTATTGCATACATATATACTATATGTGTACTGCAATGTGATCCTGGTGACCACAGAGATCAGAAGAGGGTGTCAGATCCCCTGGAACTGGAGTTACAGATGAAACTCAATAGCCATGTGTATTCTTCAAAGCCAGGTCCTCCAGAAGAGCAGTTAATGCTCCTCCTCCTGCATCTATCCCTCCAGCCCAGGAGGCAATTGTTTTAACTTCGCTTTACCATTGGTCTCACTGAAATAGTAAGTTTTCAATTGGAGCTGAATTTTCTAAAACTGATGTCCGTACACAAATACACTTAATATGTATAAAGCAGGGTACTCAAAGGATTTGATGACCCAATTCTGGCAGACTGGAGTTGATACGAATCTTCTCATAGAAGATGATGCACAAAGAACCAGTGGGCAGAAAATGTAAATAAAACTATAGTTACATACATTAGATCAAAACTGTAAAGCACCATGTTCTGTCCAGATGGCTCAGCCAGGAAGAGCACTTGCAGCCAAATCTGAGTACCTGGGTCATTCTTGGGCCTTATGTGGTTGGAGGAGAAAACTGACTCCTGCAATCCATCCTCTGATCTCCACACACATGGACCATTTCCTCCACTGCATCCCACACAAATGAACATAATTCTTAAATTTAAATCCAAAAGGAGAAAAAAAATGAAAGAGAGACTTTTCCTAAAAATGAACATTGAACTCTTAATAGCAACCACAAAAGCCAGAAGAAAAAAAAATAATGAAACAGTATCTTCAAAGTTCTGGGGAAAATTTTTTTTCAAGACAAAATTCTTGAGAATATAGACAAATAGTTCAGTGATTAGGAACACTTGCTGTCCTCCCAGAGACCAGAGTTCAAATCCCAGCATTCATGTTGGATGTGAGTCATTCTAGTTCTAGGGCATACAATACCCTAGTCTGGCCTTTACAGGCATCTGCACACATAGGGAAAGTAGTATGCTAGGCATGCACACACATACACAAGTAAAAATAGAAATAAGCCTTAAAAAGACGCATAGGAAACAAAGCAACTCCCAAGAAATCTTAATGAGGGGCTGGAGAGACGGCCCAGTACTTGAGCACTGGCTGCTCTTACAGAGGACCCAGGTTCCATTTCTAGCACTCACACAACTGTTCCAAGCAGCACACAACTCTCTGTAACTCCGGTTCTAGAACATCTGACATTCTCTTTTGGGTTTCTCAGTCACCAGGTGCACATGTGGCACATAGACATATGTGCATAGCCAAGACACCCATACGCATAGATAGTAATAAGAAACATTTTAAAGAAATACCAATGATTTTTCCAAATGGACTTCCTAACAAGATTGTACCCAAATTTTGGGCTTGAACCACAGTAAGAGCCAAGATTTTAAACTCTACTAAAAACAAAACAAACAAACAAACAAAAAAGACTTTATTTATGTTCATTTTTAAAAAAACTAGTAGTGATGTATTATTTTAAAATATACAGCTAATGTTTGGAGTTATTTAAAATTTATATTGAGAAAAACGTATGTATTTTCAGTATTGCTGCAGACAAGCATCTACATAAGACTGTTTAATTGGTTGTTTCATATCAAAGAACTTTTATACTACTCATTTTTATTGTTACAATATTTTATAAATTTTAAAGAATACAACAAAATTTTAAAAAGGTATTGCAGGTATTGAAGGGGGGTCTCTGGGGAGGAATTGGGGTACAAAAGGGGAAGAAGAATGTGATGTAATTTTATTTACTTAAAATATGTTTTTAAATGTTAACATATTCAGATAAACTGAAATTATATATCTTTTCTCATCATAATACAATAAAACCTAAATTAATTAAAAAAGAAGAATGTACCCAAAAGGTAGACCATTAACTCCCAAGCATTTAGAATATCTAAAATTTCCAGAATAACTCTTGAGTCAAAGGCAAATTCTAGTTGGAAATTTACATGCAAAGAACAAATCATAATGAATATTATAGTAGTTATATCTGTAACACATTTTCTTTTTCATTTCTTTTTTTGATGTTTGTAGAACATGATTTTAATATTTTCAACTGTTAATATTGAACAGGCAGAATAATTATTTTAAGATATATTTTGTTGATATGTCTCCCTTTTCATTTCTGATTTGATTAATTTGAGTACTGTCTCTCTGCCCTCTGGTTAGTCTGGCTAAGAGTTTATCTATCTTGTTGATTTTCTTAAAGAACCAGCTCCTGGTTCTGTTGATTTTTTTGTATAGTTCCTTTTGTTTCTACTTGGTTGATTTCAGCCCTAGTTTGATTATTTCCTGCTGTCTATTCCTCTTGGGTGTGTTTGATTCTTTTTGTTCTAGAGCTTTCAGAGCTGTCAAACTGCAAGTGTAAGCTCTCTCCAGTTTCTTTTTGGAGGCACTTAGAGCTATGGGTTTTCCTCTTACCACTGCTTTCATTGTGTCCCATTAATTTTGGTATGCCGTGTCTTCATTTTTGTTAAATTCTAAAAAGCCTTTAATTTCTTTATTTCTTCCTTGACCAAGTTATCATTGAGTAGAGCATTGTTCAGCTTCCATGTGTGTGTGGGCTTTCCGTTGTTTTTGTTTGTATTTAAGACCAGCCTTAGTCCATGGTGATCTGATAGGGTACATGGGATTATTTCAATCTTCTTGTATCTGTAGAGGCATGTTTTGTGACTAATTATATGGTCAGTTTTAGAGAAAGTACCATGAGGTGCTGAGAAGAAGGTATATTCTTTTGGTTTAGGATGAAATGTTCTATAAATATCTGTTAGATCCATTTGGTTCATAACTTCTGTTAGTTTCACTGTGCCTCTGTTTAGTTTCTGTTTCCATGATCTGTCCATTGCTGAGAGTGGGGTGTTGAAGTCTCCCCGTATTATTGTGTGCAGTGCAATGTGTGCTTTGAAATTTAGTAAAGTTTCTTTTATGAATGTGGGTGCCCTTGCATTTGGAGCATAGATGTTCAGAATTGAGAGTTCATGTTGGCAGATTTTTCCTTTGACCAGTATGAAGTGTCCTTCCTTATCTTTTTTGATAACTTTAGGTTGAAAGTTGATTTTATTCTATATTAGAATGGCTACTCCAGCTTGTTTCTTGGAACCATTTGCTTGGAAAATTGTTTTCCAACCTTTTACTCTGAGGTAGTGTCTGCCTTTGTCACTGAGGTGCATTTCCTGTATGCAGCAAAATGCTGGGACCTATTTATGTATCCAGTCTGTTAGTCTATGTCTTTTGGGAGGGAATTGGATCCATTGATGTTAAGAGATATTAAGGAAACGTGATTGTTATTTCCTGTTATTTTTGTTGTTGGGGTGGAATTATGTTTGTGTGGCTGTCTTCTTTTGGGTTTGTTAAAAGAAGATTACTTTCTTGCTTTTTCTAGGGTGTAGTTTCCCTCCTCGTGCTGGTGTTTTCCATCTATTATCCTTTGTAGGGCTGGATTTGTGGAAAGATATTGTGTAAATTTTGTTTTGTCATGGAATATCTTTTTTTCTCCATCTATGGTAATTGAGAGTTTTGCTGGGTATAGTAGCCTGGGCTGGCATTTGTGTTCTTGTAGGGTCTGTATGACATCTGTCCAGGATCTTCTAGCTTTCACTGTCTCTGGTAAGAAGTCTAGTAATTCTGATAGGTCTGCCTTTATATGTTACTTGACTTTTTTCCCTTATTGCTTTTAATATTCTTTCTTTGTTTATTGTCTTTGGTGTTTTGATTATTATGTGAAGGAAGGAATTTCTTTTCTAGTCCAGTCCATTTGGAGTTCTGTAGGCTTCTTGTATGTTCATGGGCATCTCTTTCTTTAGGTTAGGGAAGTTTTCTTCTATAATTTTGCTGAAGATATTTACTAGCCCTTTAAGATGGGAATCTTTACTCTCTTCTATACCTATTATCCTTAGGTTTTGGTCTTCTCATTGTTTCCTGGATTTCCTGGATGTTTTGGGTTAGGAGCTTTTTGCATTTTGCATTTTCTTTGACTGTTGTGTCAATGTTTTCTATTGTATCTAATGTCCTTGAGATTCTCTCTTCTCTCTCTTGTATTCTGTAAGTGATGCTTGCATCTATGGCTCCTGATCTCTCTCCTAGGTTTTCTAACTCCAGGGTTGTCTCCTTTGTTATTTCTTTATTGTTTCTATTTCCATGTTTAGATCTTGGATGGTTTTGTTCATTTCCTTTGCCTGTTTGACTTTGTTTTCCTGTAATTATTTAAGGGATTTTTGTGTTTCCTCTTTAAGATTTCTAGCTGTTTATCTGTGTTCTCCTATCTTTCTTTAAGAGAATTATTTATGTCCTTCTTAATGTCCTCTATAATCATCATGAGAAGTGATTTAAGATCCAAAACTTGCTTTTCTGGTGTGATGGTGTATCCAGGACTTGCTATGGTGGGAGAATTGGGTTCTGATGATACCAAGTAACCTTGGTTTGTGTTGCTTATATTCTTATGCTTGCCCCGCATCATCTGGTTATCTCCAGTGCTACCTGCTCTTACTATATCTGACTGGTTGTGATCCTGGTTGTGTCAGAACTCCTCATAGTCCACCTGTCTCTGTGATCCTATGATTCTGGGATCCTGTGATCCTGAGATCCTGGGTGTGTCAGAGCTCCTGAGAGTCAAGCTGCCTCTGGGATCCTGAGATTCTGATGTGACCAAGCTCCTGGGATCCTGTGGTCCTGGGCATGTTAGAGTGCCAGGGAGTAGAGCCTTTTCTGGGTGTTGTGGGACTGGCGGCAGAGTTTACACTCAAAGTCTGTTCAAGGCACAGAACTAAACCGGAAGGAACCTGTGCCACTGGTCCTACTGAATTCCTGGGTGCCTGGGTCCAGCTGGTCCCAGTTACTTCCGGTGTTGGAGCAGATATTGTGTCATCCTCATCTCTGATCCTATGATTCTGGATGATTTAGAGTGCCTAGAAGTGGAGATTCCTCTGGGTGTTATGAGACTAGCTGCAGAGTTCTCTCCCAAGGTCTGCTCAGGGCATGGCCCAGACTGGAAGGCTATTCTTTTTCTAGAAAAGATAGGGAGAGATCTGAAAATAACATAATGAATACCAGCAGTCTTTGGAACCAGATGCTAGGTGTACCAATGCCTGTTACATTGTTTTTATATATTCACAATACTCCATAATTATTTTAGACTTAAAAATAACTACTTGTTCTGATATACCAAAATATGACTTACACCTAAACCAATGGAGAATTTGGTAAAGACCTATTGATTTTGTCTTTGTTTTCTGTGTAACAGACAATGGAGAAAAAAGGCTTCTGTGATGTACAAAAGGTATCATTCAATCTGGGATCACATTGCTTCTGATCTGCACATTTCATCTCACTAGAGGCTCTATCTAGCTGTTCCCAGCCTGCCATGGGGGTAGGGGAAGGTCACCTTTAGATCTGACAGAAATAGTTTCTGCTGATTAGCAGAAAAAGCTGTAAAACCATCATTTGAAAAGAACACACTGTAAATTATCACCCACATAGGAAGTCAACTCTGGGAGCAAGTGAGTGTTTGACTAAAGTTGTATTGATCTCATTTTTAAACATGTTTTTAAATATTCTTGATACAACAGTAAAATCTGTGCACACATTAGAATTAAGTCACCATCTTCCCTTTTTCAATATAATTTAAAAGAGCCTTCTTAACAAAATCCACAACTCCCCATGCTCTTACGGCCCCAAGTCGTCAGTAAACCTCAGACTCTCTTAGTTCCCACAGTTAAAAACTTGGTGAAGTTGGGTAGTGGTGGTGCATGCCTTTAATCTCAGCACTTGGGAGGCAGAGGCAGGTGGATTTCTGAGTTCGAGGCCAGCCTGGTCTACAGAGTGAGTTCCAGGTCAGCCAAGGCTATACAGAGAAACCCTATCTCAAAAACACCCCCCCAAAAAAAAAATAAATAAAAAAATAAAACCTTGGCGAATCTTTAGATCACAATTCTCTATCTCTGTTATCAAATGGGAATCACATACGCCCTTCTTTTGGAGGAAACACATTATTTTGAGCTCCTAATGTTGACAAATTGCTTTCAGTAGACTGTTACTTCAACATAAGTGCACACATAAAACAATTAGGATATCAAACCAAATTTCCAAATTAGAAAACTCCTGAGCCAACAGAGGATGAGTTAACAAGAGTACTGTAACAATTTATGTGTCAGTTAGAAACAGCTGGCTTCAGCCAACAGAAGGCACTAGACCTGTTGGAAGACAGAGGAAGGAAGAAGTGAAAATATGTTTCCTTGTTTCCTGCTTCTGGCCAAGCAAAACAGCTCCTCCCTCTTTGTGTGAGCTCCAGCTTGGTTTTATTCACACATCTATCGCCCCAGGCTCCTGCCTATGCTAGTATTATCTATTCTCTACTTCCTTCCTAGGGATGCTGAGCCAGTAACCCCAGGGTTGCCCCCTTGTTTGGGTTTTGCATCTTTTTTTTTTTTTTTTAACTTTTTCCTTTTATTTTTCCCAACATTCTAAATTCCTTTTATTAAAATACCTGGCAACCACCTCTTTCCTGACTGTTTTGTGGATAATATAGTCATACATGAGGGTTGAAAGAGTGACCAGTAGGGGACAAACAAAATTCTTCTCTCACCCACTCATTTTAATAGCAGTTATTGTATTCCATGCTTCCCTCTTTTTGTGCATAAATTAAACCAAGACAATGACTTCCCTCTCAAAGTCTATGCCATGACTATTTCATGTAGAAGCCATCTCTGCTCCTCCAATGTTCTGTGCCTCCATACATTATCAAAAGGGATTCAACTGGGTGGTGTTTATCCCTCAATGAGTATGTGCCAAAATGAACCTGAGTGTAGATACCATGTTAGGGAGAGTAGTTAAGCAACCTAGATATATTGTCTCCACCAGTTCCCAAAGCAATCAACTTCTAAGAGAAATCTAGATAATCATTACTCTTGAAAATTGATGAGTGGGTTGAGAACAGATTCTATTTTCCTTCCTGGAGTTCCCCTAACATTATATGATTCATCTGCATTTTCTTTTTGGAGTTATCTCACCAGACAGACTAGGATGTGAAAGAGAAAAAGGAGGGATTTAAAGCAAAAGCTGTCCTGTCCATGGGATCAGGAACAAAGAAAACACTTTCTGATAGGATGACCAACGCCTTGCTTTTTCAATTATAGTTTTAACTGTGTAAGCAACAACTACAATTTTTGACAGTTTTCAAGAGGGTAAATATTCAAAAGACTGGAAACATATGACTTCTCCTAGAGAGAGAGAAACTAAGAATGATTGACTTTTAACATTCAAGAGAGTCAAAAACTTACAGGACATCCTTTGTTGATCTTCAAACCACCAATGAGACATTGAAAGAAGAAAGGTCATGACTGGTGGTCTACAGTCTCAGTTTGTATCATTGTCTTGTTTTGTTTGTTTGGATTTTTGTTTGTTAGTTAGAGTTTCTTTGTGTAGCCCTGGTTGTCCTGGAACTTGCTCTGTAAACCAGGCTGGCCTCAAACTCACAGAGATCTGCCTGTCTTTGCTTCCTAAGGGCTGGGATTAAAGGCTTACACCACCACCCAGCTAATGCTTACCATTTCATCTAAAAAACTTTCAAAAATGGTCCAGCCCAGACAGTGGTAAGTAGAGACCCCAAGACCCTAGCCACACAGGAAAGTCCTCTACCACTGAGTTGTCAGCAGCCTCCCCCACTCCAAAAAAATAAAACACAAAACAAAACAAGAAAACTCAGACAGTCTCACCAGAATCTCCACTGGAATCTCCTGGAGTGGGTACTAATGTTTTTAAAATTTCTCTCCTATTGTTCTTTGAACAAAGACTAAGAGTTGTTAGACCTTAAACAGAATTCAGAGTTATCTTATACAGAATTCTTTTCTTGAATGCAGTTGTTTTCTCTGTGTTTGTCCACTTCCCCTTCCCATTCTGCACTCCTGACTAACGGTGACCCAAGGGATGCTATAACTATAATAAACAAACTTGCAATATTACTTCTCTTATTACATTATGCTGTTATGTGTCACGTTCTGAGATGTAAGCAAAATCCCTAATCACTTCAGATAAGGCACTGGTGATAAACCCCCC
>JADRCC010096436.1:0-14189 GCA_019843855.1 Hylomyscus alleni
AAAAAAAAAAAAAAAGACTGGGTTTCTCTGTGTAGTCTTGGCTGTCCTGTAGACCAGGCTGGCTTCAACTTAGAGTTCAGCCTGCCTCTGCCTCCAGAGTGCCAGGACTAAAGGTGTGCGCCACCATTGCCCCCAGCTTGCCCTTAAGGTTTTTGCCATTCTGGTTAGTTCAAGGTTTGTGGTGTTTTAAGTTAAAAGATAATTTGGGAACTATTTTTTTTTTAAGATTTATTCATTATATGTGAGTACACTGTAGCTGTCTTCAGACACACCAGAAGAGGGCGTCAGATCTCATTATGGGTGGTTGTGAGCCACCATGTGGTTGCTGGGATTTGAACTCATGACCTTTGGAAGAGCAGTTGGTGCTCTTACCCGCTGAGCCCATAAAGGCAACTGAAGAGAGAGGTGATCTCTTTGTTTTATTTGGTTTTTCTTGTCTTTCTTTAATTTTGCGAGCTCCACATGTGTGTGGTATGAGACAAAAAAGGTGGCTGGAGAGACAGCCGTGGGTGCTGGAAACCGAACTCTTATATTTTTGGTTGTGAGCCCAGCCTTTAACGACTGAGCCATCTCTCTGGGAACTATTTTTAATCTTTGTTATAAAGTAACTTGTAAGGTAGCTCTACCAAAAACAGTAGACAAGTTGGGCTTATTCAAAACAGCAAAGTAGGGCTGGAGGGAGAGCTGGGCTTCAGAGTACTCAGAGCTCTTCCAGAGGACCCGTAGCCTCATAACCACGGTGACTCTAGCTCGGGACCTGATTGACGCCCCTTCTGTAGCGTGCCCTGGTATGGACAGACACACAGAAGATAATAGTAGGAAGGAAGCTGCTGGACATTGTAGCCCACGCGTTTAATCACTTGGAAGGCAGAGGGGCAGGCAGTTCTCTTTGAGTTCAAGGCCAATCTGAGTTCCAGGACAGTCAGAGCTGTATATAGAGACCTTGTCTCAAATAGTGAGGTATAGGTCGGGAGGTAAAGTAGCCAGTCAAAGGGGGGGGGGCACCAAGTGCAGTGGTGTATGCATGCCTATAGTTGAACTATTCTGGAGGCCAATACAGAAGCTGTCACCTGTGGCCAGTTTAAGCCAGCTGGGTACCATAGTGAGGCTCATTCCTAAAAGCAGAACAAATTGCACAACAAATTGGTGTTAGTGCAGTTTTAAAAGTGATAACTTTTTTTTACATTAATTATGTAAAGTATCATTGCATAAAGAATAATTGCAGCCTTTATCTCCCACATAAATGAGACAGACTATACAATTTATTTGTTTATTTATGTATTTAAATTTTTTTTGGTGTTCTGGTTTTTTGATTTTTTCAAGACAGGGTTTCTCTGTGTAGCCTTGGCTGTCCTGGAACTCATTCTGTAGACCAGGTTTTCCTCGAACTCAGAAATCCGCCTGCCTCTGCCTCCCAAGTGCTGGGATTAAAGGCATGTGCCACCCCTGCCCTGGTGGCTGATGAGCTTTTATTGACAAATCAGATAGTAAATGGGGAGCAATGTTGACATAACATTGAGACTGGAGCTTCTTAGAATAAGCATTACAATGCCATATCCAGATTGTAGCGAGATATAGGGGCAGAGAAATCAGCATGTGAATAGCACATGGTCGCCTTTCCACAGCACACAGTGACAGTGTGCTGCAAACTAGCAATTCTGAATTGGTGTTAAAGCAATTGGTGTCTTCGTCAGAATGCAAAAATTGCTTCTAATGCGTCCATCCGATAATAATTACACTCAACCTTCCATTTAAAGGAGGCTGTGGTCCATGCTTCTGAAAGGCGAGTAATAGGTGGGAGAGCAGAGTCGTAAAGGAGTAATTGGAGCACATAAACAGTTGTGCAGTTTGTAATGTGCTTCATGATTGTCCAAGGCTCTGGCCCCACGTCCATTTTGTAGGATTGATATCATTAGTCCTCTGCGTTTAGTGTTTCATGTATGTTCGTACTTAGTTTCTCAGAACTCGGCTTGCATACATCTACTGTGTTATATGCACTATGTATGTAATATGTAATAAACTACTTTCCTCTCAACATTGATATTGCAACAATAGCTGCTATCTGTTGCCCTCTTGTGGTCACTAAGTGTGACCACACCATTGTTTTTTGATGGTTTTCTAAAGGCCTAAGAAGTTGAGAGATTGGATAGCTCTTGCCAGGTGGCACCTTTTTGTTTCCCTTGTAGGAAGCTTGTGACATTTTGACACTAAACACAATTTATACCGCATTTCCTTTACAGCTGAAGGCTACGCCGCCTTCCAGGAAGACAGCTCTGGAGATGAGGCTGAAAGTCCTTCCAAGGTGAAGCGGTCCAAGGGCATCCATGTGTTCAAAAAGCCCAGCTTCTCTAAAAAGAAGGAAAAGGATTTTAAAGTCAAAGAAAAACCCAAAGAAGAAAAGCATAAAGAAGAAAAGCACAAAGAGGAAAAGCATAAAGAAAAGAAATCTAAAGACTTGACAGCAGCCGATGTTGTTAAACAGTGGAAGGAAAAGAAGAAAAAGAAAAAGCCAATTCAGGAGCCAGAGGTGCCTCAGATGGACGCTCCAAGTCTCAAGCCCATCTTTGGGGTTCCCTTGGCTGACGCAGTAGAGAGGACCATGATGTATGACGGCGTCCGGCTGCCAGCTGTCTTCCGGGAGTGTGTGGACTACATGGAGAAGCATGGCATGAAGTGTGAGGGCATCTACCGAGTGTCAGGTATGGGGATGTGCATTCTGTCTGGCGGCTTTCAAAAATTAGCTTCCTAAAGAGTACTAACTTGTAAAGAACCTCTGGCTTGGATCCACTTGTGTGGTACTTGATGACCTCCTCTGTCGTGGTTGGCTCTCATGTAGTTTCTTCCATAAGGGTTTACTCCCAAGTCAGTCACAGCTTGCAGCAGCTGGGCAAAGTGAAGCATGTAGGCTGTATCGTGTAACAGGCTGGTGTGCTAGGTGCTGGGAAGGCTGAGAGCTCTGTGAAGAAAGCTTCCCGACCAAGAGATGGATGTGTTTCCTCAGCGTGACTGAGGTTGCAGAGTGAGTGTTCCTGTCAGCCACATACAGCTATTGCACATGTCGTTCACCTACACACAGTTTATGTGGGACATTGTAGTTCATGCTTGGCCATCATGTGTTACATATTGGGAATCTAAAAACCAAGCAATATATAAGTTATTTAAAAGTACAAAGATTTCTTCTTCAAAAGCAAGCGTGAGTTCTGTGATCACTTGGGATTCAGGGTCTAAGCAGAGCAGTATCTGCACCTGTCATTACGCTCCCATAGAGAGTTATTTTCATGAAGTGCTTTGATCACATAGCTCTTCATGGCAACAGGTATGTCATGTATGTTTAGAACAAAGAGAAAGAGTAAGCAAGTTTTCCATTTAATTGGCTAATATCCTCTCTAGCAGATAGATTTGATACTTGGGGTAAGATTTATATGACCCAGTAGATAAACGCTTCTGTTTCTATTTCATCGGAATTAAACACAAACCTGCAAGGTTGATTTTTACAATTATTTTTATTGAGTTTTGAATATTTAAACAGTGATAGAAGCCATTTTTCCCACATGATCTTGATAAGCATGAAGACTG
The DNA here is from genome assembly GCA_019843855.1 of Hylomyscus alleni. Taxonomy (NCBI): domain Eukaryota; kingdom Metazoa; phylum Chordata; class Mammalia; order Rodentia; family Muridae; genus Hylomyscus; species Hylomyscus alleni. Next base: position 3,577 of record JADRCC010096436.1, read on the forward strand.
AGGGGAATGAAAGTCTCTGTGAAAATTTTCTGTAGCTGTGTTCAAGAATTCTTCTGGTTCTGACCTATTTTTGATATTTGTATCTTTTGGAGAACCTTGCCATTCCTAATAGAATGTCTCTTTTTTGTGAGAGCATTCAGAGTTGTTTCCATACTGACAGCCGCCCACCAGGGTACATTACCTGGGTAGCTGTCTCTCCTCTGCCCTCCTTGTCTGTATGAGATTTGACCCAGGCTGTGTTCATGGGAAGCAAGGGCTCTGTCACGCAGATACAACCCTGGCCTTGCTATTTGTTAATATGATAATGCCTTTTTTTTTTTTTTTTTGGTAATGTTTGGTTCTCATTTATATCAGTTCCAATTTAAAAACGAATATGAAAGGGGCTGGAGCGATGTCTCAGCAGTTCAGAGCACTGGCTGCTTTTCTAGAGCACCTGGCTTCAATTCCCAGCATCCACAGAGCTGCTCACAACTGTCTGTAATCCAGTTCCAGGGACTCTGACACCCTCTTGTGGCCTCTGGGCACCAGGCATGCACTTGGTGCACAAATGTATGAGGCAAAACACCTATAGATTAAAAAAAAAGCCGGGCGGTGGTGGCGCACGCCTTTAGTCCAGCACTTGGGAGGCAGAGGCAGGCGGATTTCTGAGTTCGAGGCCAGCCTGGTCTACAGAGTGAGTTCCAGGACAGCCAAGGCTACACAGAGAAACCCTGTCTCAAAAAACCAAAAAAAAAAAAAAAAAAAGGCAAGCAAATGATAGTATGAAAGATAATTTAAATAATTTTCTGTATTTACTTCATAATATTTTCGACATTTAAATATACTTTTATACTACTCAGTTTTCATTGGAATTCCTTATGAAGTTTCCAGTTTTTAAAAGACATATATTTTAACAGTACTGTCAAAAATAACACATGTTGTGGTTATCTATGGTGAGTAGTAAATGTTTAATTATAAGACGTGTGTGGAGCATGCTCATGCCTCTGGCACTCAGGAGGCAGGAGGATTGTGAGTCCATGGTGGGTTTAAGGCCAGCTTGGGCCACATAGTGAGACGTTATCTGCAAAAGCCAACCACGGTCAGCAAGAGAGTCTGAGGATAGAGCTAGAGGGACCAGGAGGGACAAGAGACTGTGACAAAAGCCTCAGCGATAGTTGTTGTTAACCTTGTTTTACTCAGATTGTCACAAAAAAAGAAATTGAAAATTTTTATCTCAGAATAAAGACCACCAAAATAAGATTTGTTAATCTGAATAAGGTATAGATTTATTCTAATGCCATTTGTTGAAGGTTTGTATATCAGATGGAAATGTCAGATTTCAAATGTAAGCATTATATTAAGATGTTCAGATTAGATGATAGTTTACATTACACTTAATTTGAAGTTTGTTCTGTGTAGTTGGCCTATAGTTTTAAGTTTTAAAAAAGCAGCTATGGCTGGGCAGTGATGGCGCACGCCTTTAATCCCAGCACTTGGGAGGCAGAGGCAGGCAGATTTCTGAGTTCGAGACCAGCTTGGTCTACAGAGTGAGTTCCAGGACAGCCAAGGCTACACAGAGAAGCCCTGTCTTGAACCCCCCCCCCCAAAAAAAAGCAGCTATGTTGATCAATATCATTGAATTATGTCACTCAAACAGATGGGACTGAAGATATAAAGTCTGATAAAATGTTTGAAAAACATGCACTTGATGTGTTAGATTTTTTTAGTTTGTTTGTTTTTCAGTACAATATGAAAGCCAAATGGTTGTATTTTATTTAGAAGCTTGACTTTATTTTCTTGTTCTAGCTTGGTTCAGATTAAATACTTACAGAATTCAAATTAAGCCAGGCAGAGGTGGTGCATGCTTTTAATTCCAGAACTCTGGAGACAGAGGCTGGTCAATCTCTTTGAGTTTGAGACCAGCCAGAGGGAGTTCCAGGACAGCAAGGGCAACACAGAGAAAACTAGTCTCTAAAAACAAAAACAAAAAAGAATTCAAACTTTAAAATAGAAATTAGGTGAGTGTTGTATAATAGAGAACAATTTCCCAGGAGCTTCTTAAGCTAGGAGACTGTTCTGCATCATGGACTGACTTAGTTACAGAGACGTAGCTGGGAATGGCCAAGTGTGACAGAACAACTGAGAGATGCTGTCTGTCTTGTGAGGGCTCAGCAACCTGGCTTTCTGTGCACAGTGCATATGCTCAAATTATAGCTTCATTTGCTCCTGAGTTTTTATCTAACTGCCATTATATTTAAATTCTTTCCTGGATTAAAATAAACTTTTTCTTAATACCCCATGGTGTCTGGGAGTGTTAGGTTTCCAGTTGTGGTATTATGTGCTGTGTCTGTAGAGAGTTCTGTGACCCATTTGCAGACATGGATTCTACCAGGAGAGTTTGTGCTTAGTTTTGAGAAAGGTCTCACTGTGTAGTCCAGACTGGCAGACTTGAACTGGCAGCAGGCCTCCTGCCTCAGCCTAGACTAATGCTGAGATGGCAGGCATGTCCCCACAGCCTGGCCCCCAGGTGTCTTCCTGGCTGTCCCTGTGTCTGTGTAGCAGGTGTGTGTGTAGTGGTGGAGAACGTGTGTCTGATTCTGGTATTCTCTCTCTCCTAAATTTAATGTTTTAAGGAATCAAATCAAAGGTAGATGAGCTAAAAGCAGCCTATGACCGAGAGGAGTCTCCAAACTTGGAAGAGTATGAGCCTAACACTGTAGCCAGCTTGCTGAAGCAGTATCTGAGAGACCTTCCAGAGAATTTGCTTACCAAAGAGCTTATACCCCGATTTGAAGAGGCTTGTGGGAGGACCACAGAGATGGAGAAAGTGCAGGAGTTCCAGCGCTTGCTCAGGGAACTGCCAGAGTGTAACCATCTTCTGCTTTCCTGGCTCATTGTGCACATGGACCACGTCATTTCGAAGGAGCTAGAAACAAAGATGAACGTCCAGAACATCTCTATAGTGCTGAGCCCAACAGTCCAGGTACGCGTCCTGACCACACACACTCTTTTAGTACAGCCGTCCAGGTATGGGCCCTGTTCACACTCACTCTTTAGGTAGAACCGTCCAGGTACGGGTCCTGTCCACAAGCACTCTTTAGGTATAACCATCCAGGTATGGGTCCTGTCTGCTCACTCCTTTTTGCTACTGGCACTGGGAAATTGGGGAACACATCTGTTGCCCATGTCTCTTGTACAACAGTGAATCTAAGGGGGAATAACGGATCTGCCTGACCACAGATCTTCCCTGTCTGAGTGTGAGCAGTGCCAGCATGTAGGGATGTGAGCATGATTGTCCTTTTGCTTAGTTGTGAAATGCAAATACCCTATCCGCTTGGATCAAGCACAAGAGCTGTGATGTTTGTTTGGCATGCTTACTGGGGACTTCACCTGTAAGATGGATCCAGAGAGATGCTACATTGCCTCTTAATCTGAGAAGTTATTGAGGGAATTGAGTAGTATATTGCCTGTTGTTGTTCTTGTTTTTGTTTTTAAACACATGCATATCTGACAACCTATTGTATTGTAAGACCCTGTTGAGCCTTAGCTTACTGGAGACCCCATGAGTGAACCACCTGGAGCCTGATCAATGCAAAAAAGCAACAACTTGTTCAGTGAGCTTTTATACAATTTTCAGGGCAGCAGCCATTAGACACAATGTAATTGGCGAAATAGTGTGACTTTTTAAACTGACTGGTCTTCAGGGAATGAGGTGGCAAGGACTTCCCTTGTCTGAAGGTGGACAAAAGTCCACCCTGCAGAATGTGTCCCCACCCGCAGGTTGGTTCTCACCCTGTGATCTGAGGAATGTTAATTAGCCTTTCCCTTCTGGAGAGTTCCATCTCCTTCCCAAAGTTCCCGAGCTTATCTTATTAAGGAAATTCCTGGCCTCCCAGTGTTTTTCTGAGATGTCCCTGTTCACTTGATATTAGTATATGTGTGTTCAAGTCATATGTGGGAATTTCCTGTGTGTTGCCCATACACGTAGATGTATGCATGTTTATGCGGTGGTCATAGGACAACTTTGTTACTGTTGTTTAGGCACCAAACATCCATGTTGTTTTCTCTTTTGATGCAGGGTCCCTTGCTGGCCTCCCCAGGCTGGGATTATAGGTGTGCACAACCATGCCTAACTTTTTCTTATGTGAATTAGGGAGATTGAACTCAGCTCCCTTATGTTTGCATGCTCTATTGACTAAGCCGTCTTCCTGGCCTACAGTGCCTGTATCACTACTCTGCTGATGCTTTTGGGGGCGGGAGGGGAGAGGGAGGGAGAGAGAGAGAGATTTTTTTTTTTTGTTTTTTGGTTTTTTGAGACAGGGATTCTCTGTAGCCCTGGCTGTCCTGGAACTCGCTCTGTAGACCAGGCTGGTCTTGAACTCCCTCAGAGATCCTCCTGCCTCTGCCTCCCGAGTGCAGGGACTGAAGGTATGCTCACTCTAATTTTTAATGGAAGCCCTCTTTTTGGTTGGCATGTGAGGGCCTGACCCCATGTCATTGTAACTATGATAAGAGGATGCTTTATTTTGCTAAAGATACTTAGTTATTAGTTATGTTTTAAAACAAACTGTCTCTTATATTTCTCCAACATCATGATCAGTTTTGTTAGCCTGGGTTTGGAATTTGATCAGTACTACATTGTTACTCAATATTGCCATAACATGGGTGCTTGAACAGCAGAAGCTCCAAGAATAAGAGAAAGCTGAGCCAGGAAAAAGCACCTTTTCTTGGTTGCTGGCTGCCCTGCAGTTCTGGCTTCCTAGGATGGGAGCATCCTGGTGCTTGTGTGCTGGAGAGGCTGCCAGCTCTATACATCTGAAGGTCCTCCCCCAGCTGTCTGTGTAGACAGGTCTCAGAATACATACGAAATGACTCTTTACAGGTGACTGGAAAGTGCACATTGATGGTAGTGTGTTTCCTGTCCTTTACCAGCTTTCCTCTCATGGTACTTGAGAACCTGTCTTAAGCCAGGCTTTCATCTGCTGTTTTGTTTTGTTTTGTTTTGTTTTTTTCGAGGCAGGGTTTCTCTGTATAGACCTGGCTGTATGGAACTCACTGTATAGATCAGGCTGGCCTCGAACTCAGAAACCTGCCTGCCTCTGCCTCCCAAGTGCTGGGATTAAAGGCATGCGCCACCACTGCCTAGCTCATCTGCTCTTAAATTAATAATTAGTGAAGCCTGTTTTGTCCCTCCTGTGGAGACCTGCATAGTATCCAGAATTAAAGGCTTCACGTTGTGACTGACAAAGGTAAAAGATCACTTTCATGGTCTTCTACAACTCTGAATCTTTCTGCAGATCAGCAATCGAGTCCTGTACGTACTTTTCACACACGTGCAAGAGCTCTTTGGCACTGTGGTCCTGAAGCAGGTAACAAGACCTCTGCGCTGGTCCAACATGGCTACAATGCCCACACTGCCAGAGACCCAAGCAGGCATCAAGGAAGAGATCAGGAGACAGGTGTGTGCTGCCCTGCCTGCCCCTTCCCTGCCCCTGCCCCTTCCCTGCCCCTGCCCCTCCCTCTCCCTCTCCCTCTCCTCACCCCTCCCTGCCTGCCTGCTCTGTGCTGGCCACAAAGGGCTGTGGAATGGAGGTGGTAAGCCCTAGCTTATGGAGTAGCGTGCAGTTCCTGTGTGCTGAGGTCGTGGGACCACACCCAGTTTTGTGCAGCTCAGGATGGAACCTAGGGCCTTATACAAGTATCTACCCACCGAGCTCTGCCCTTGTCCTGAGAGCGTGTTCTTCAGGGCACGTTTTCCAGCTGGAAACTTTTCATATTGTGTGAGTAGGCAACTGTGGTAGAAATATAGCATAGGGTTTAAACTGTAAGAATGGTTTTTAAATTTCCACTCTGCTCATCTTTTTTTCACTTTTTTTTAAAACATTTTTTTATTTATATATGAGTATACACCAGAAGAGAATATCAGATCTCATTACAGATGGTTGTAAGCCACCATGTAGTTGCTGGGAATTGAACTCGGGACCTCTGGAAGAGCTGAGCCATCTCTGGAGCCCCCTGCTCATTCTTGACATGCTAATTTTAGGCAATTGTGCTTAAGCCTTGGTATTCTCATTTTACAGTGGATCAGATCAAGGGGTGAATGTGGGAGACAATGCATGGGAAAGACTCTGCCCTTGCCAGGATCTCAAACATGTATGCTTTTCTAGACAAGGTGCCCTTACCCATCCTGTCTTACTGCTAAAATATTGTGACATAATTCCTAGACTAAGTAACCAGGATTAGCTCAAGCCTGGAGCTTTTCCATTGTGCTACTTTGATATTTAAAAGAAACCCAGTAAATTTGTGTGTGTGCATGCACAAGTGTGTTAGGGGAGGCGGAGAGACTGAGACTGACTGGTAAGAAATTCAAGACCGAGTAGAACCTTGAGAATGTTGATTGCATGGCATGAATATTATCACAAGCCTGTTTTCTTGTTGGCTGAGTTTTACTTACCAGTTGCTCTGAGGAGAGAAGGGAGAGCAGTGATGTGTGCTACTGAACTGCCACAAATAAAGGAGCGAGGGTCTAGTTCCTGGTAAAGCAGACCAGAGTGCATGTGCAGTTGGCAAAGGAGGGAGTCGTCATTGTTGCTGTGCAGATCGAGAGCTGGTGTCTTCATCGGGAAACGGCATGTGCTGCTGACATAATGAGACCAGCAGATTCCATGTGTCTTTTGTTATCTAGGAGTTCCTTTTGAATTGCTTACATCGAGATCTGCAGGGCGGGATAAAGGACTTATCTAAAGAAGAACGATTATGGGAAGTACAGAGGATTCTGACTGCTCTCAAGAGAAAGCTGAGGGAAGCTAAAAGACAAGTGAGTTATTCTCTTACATCCCGTGTCTAGTAAACCTACAGGGAGTGTGGACGAGCCTTCTGTACACTGCTGTAAGTTATTACTTTTAAAAGTAGAACATACTTGTCCGTTGATGCTAAATTCTCTGGTGGAAAATTTATTCACATAAATATTTCCTGTTTTGTGTTATTCATACTTTAGCATGGCATAAATCAAACATTTCATTAAGTTTAGAAAGAGTTTTTTCTTTTTTTAATTACAAAGGTGATCTTGTTATTTCTTGCCTGGTTTGTGTCTGTGGACAGAGCTTTGTAAGAGTGAGAGGTCCCTGAGAGACTGCTGAGAAGTTTGAGTATTGAGTGGAAATGCTAACCCTAACCCTGGGCTTGAAGGCCCAGGAGGGATTCTGCTTTGCAGTTATGGGAGGGAGGGAAGAGCTGGGTGGACCTGCTGCTGTGCTGTGAGTGCACAAGGCCCGCTTGTGGGTTTTGTTGTTGTTGTTGTTTTTCCACTTGTGGTTTTGTGCTAGTTTAGTGTGTGAAGCTGAGTCTGGACTCAGTTTCCTAGTCATAGCAAAGCTAAAATCCACACCCCTGAAAGATTGTGCAGTAGAGTGAGTAGCACCCCAGTAGCCCCCTTCAAGACTATATCTCATGTAGTCTGGATTAAGGGAGCATATTCATCAGAACTAAGCATTTTTCATAGTGCAGCCATAGACTAAGACAACCATGACAAGCTCTTTAATTACTTTAAAATGTCTATTCTTTGTATGTGAGTGTACACATGGGTATGGACATGCCATGGCATGCATGTGGAAGTCAGAGAAAACTTGCTGGAGTAAGTTCTCTGCATCATGTGTGTTATGGGGAGGGCATTGAGCTCAAGTTGTCAGACTTTCTGATATCAAGTGTCTACCACGGAGCCACCTTGCAGTCTCTACCTACATTATATTCTTTTATGGTTTGATTTGTTTTTTGCTTTTTGAGATGAGGTCTTTCTGTTGTCCTGGCTGTCCTGGAACTTACTATAGCCTTGAACTCACGTAGATCCTCCTACCTCTGTCTCCTGAGTGCTGGGATTAAAGTCCTGTTCCTACCTACAGCGTGTTCTAAGCCTAGTCAGCAAATATCCAGCCATCATTACAGACCGTTCCTACTACTGCTGGGGTAGTTCTCATTTTTTTTTAATTTAACAGTGCCATTTATTGACTGTGTTACATGTGGCTGAACAGTTCCGTCGTGTGTTGTCTTTGACAGGAGTGTGAAACCAAGATTGCCCAGGAGATAGCCAGTCTCTCGAAAGAGGATGTTTCCAAAGAAGAAATGAATGAAAACGAAGAAGTGATAAATATCCTCCTCGCCCAGGCAAGCTGTACTTTTGGATTTCCTAAGGGACTCATTGGTCATTTTTCTTTTCTTTTTTCTTTTGGATTTGGGGATTTTTTTTTAACTATTACTGCATTATGATGAGAAAAGTTACATGATTTCAATTTATCTGATTTTGTTAACATTTAAAAACATATTTTAAGTAAATAGAATTAAATCACATTCTTGTTTCCCTTTTGTACCCCAACTCCTCCCAGAGACTCTCCTTCAATACCTACAATATCTTTTTTGTCATATTCCTTAAAATTTATACAATATTATAACAATAAAAATAAGTAGTATAAAAGTTGTTTGATATAAAAGAACAATCAACTTAACAGTCTTATATACACACTTGTCTACAGCAATAGTAAATTGCTCAATATAAATTTTAAATAACTCCAAACATATTAACTGTAAATTTCAAAATAATACATCACTATTAGTATTTTCTTAAATGAACATAAATATATAAAGTCTTTTCGTTTGCTTGTTTTGTATTTAGTAGAGTTTAAAATCTTGGCTCTTAACTGTGGTACAAGCCCAAAATAAGAACAATTTTTAGACATTGGAGTTCATTGTAATAAGGCTGTACTTCAATGACCCTCACATCACCAAAGGATTTTACCTCCATCGTAGCTAAGCTGAGAGTTGACAGTTCTGCTGCACCAAGAAATGAATTATAGGCACAATTTTGGGATACAGACTTCCTGCTATGGTCAAAGCTATTTGACTTGACTTTATTCTCAGCCTACAGAGAACAGGTTACATTCATTTAAGAAATGGTGTATGTATTAAGATGGTCTATCCATAAAGTCATTCACCAACTGTTTCAATGAACAATGGTTCTGCTTGGAGGGTGGCACAGACATTAGGTGAGGGTAAGAATTTGGTTCATTAGCTGTGATAATTTGGAAAAGCATTCATCTCAGAGAAAGAGTAACTTATAAAGTCCTCTTCTTCAAACTTGGTACAAGAGTTACAAATGTCAAGCAAAACATTCAGTCTCACTCTTTGTTGTTCTAAGAGAACAAGTAACCTCCCTAGTTAATTGTCTATATCTCCCTTGGGTATATAAATACTTTTGAAATATATAAGCTGTTCTGAAAACCATAGTATAGTGTAAAGACATGAAATAAACAATACTACTAATAGAGAGGCTGAGATAGGAGAAGCAAGATTTCTAGACCCTTATGTTGTACACAGCCAGACACTGTCATGTACAAACAGGCTGAAAGTGTATATAGATTGTACAATATTGGACCTGTTTCTCCAATTACCAAATTAGAGAGAGCATTGGATGACAATCAACAAATTTCTAATTCCTCATATTATTGGATTTCAATCGCTTAGGATATGTTGGTAATATTAATTTTCATATTAAGATATTAAGAAAAAGTAATTGTTACTTCATGTTGTTTTGTTGTAAGAAGTAGAATTAGGTTTGTGTGGATTTGTTGAAAGATTACTTTCTTGCTTCTTCTAGGGTGGAGTTTTCCTCCTTATGTTGATGTTTTCCATCTATTATCCTTTGTAGGGCTGGATTTGTGGAAAGATATTGGGTAAATTTGGTTTTGTCTTGGAATACCTTGGTTTCTCCATCTATGGTAATTGAGAGTTTTGCTGGGCATAGTAGCCTGGGCTGGCATTTGTGTTCTTGTAGGGTCTGTATGACATCTGCCCAGGATCTTCTAGCTTTCATAGTCTCTGGTGAGAAGTCCGGTGTAATTCTGATAGGCCCCCTTTATATATTACTTGACTTTTCTCCCTTACTGCTTTTAAAATTCTTTCTTTGTTTAGTGTATTTGGTGTTTTTATTATTATGTGACGGGAGGAATTTCTTTTCTGGTCCAGTCTATTTGGAGTTTGTAGGCTTCTTGTATGTTCATGGGCATCTTTCTTTAGGTTAGGGAAGTTTTCTTCTATAATTTTGTTGAAGATATTTACTGGCCCATTATATTGGGAGTCTTCACTCTCTTCTATACCTATTATCTTTAGGTTTGTCCGCCTTATTGCGTCCTGGATTTCCTGGATGTTTTGCGTTAGGAGCTTTTTGCTTTTTTCATTTTCTTTGACTATTGTGTGAATGTTTTCTCTGGTGTCTTCTGCCCCTGAGATTCTCTCTTCTATCTCTTGTATTCTGTTGGTGATGTTTGCATCTACGACTCTTGATTTCTTTCCTAGGTTTTGTATCTCCAGGATTGTCTCTCCTTCTGATTTCTTTATTTTTTCTATTTCCATTTTTAGATTCTGGATGGTTTTGCTCATTTCCTTCACTTGTTTGATTGTGTTCTCCTGTAGTTCTTTAAGAAATTTTTGTGTTTCCTTTTTAAGGGCTTCTAGCTGTTTACCTGTGTTCTCCTGTATTTCTTTGAGGGTGCTATTTATGGTTTTATTTAGGATAAAATTGTTGTTTATTTTCTTACTCTTGCCCCCTGCCATCTGGTTATCTCTAGTGCTACCTGCCCTTGCTA
>JADRCC010096524.1:0-11492 GCA_019843855.1 Hylomyscus alleni
TTTTTTCCATTGGATGGTTTTAGCTCCTCTGTCAAAGATCAAGTGACCATAGGTATGTGTGTTCATTTCTAGGTCTTCAATTCTATTCCATTGATCTACCTGCCTGTCACTGTACCAATACCATGCAGTTTTTATCACCATTTCTCTGTAGTATAGCTTGAGGTCAGGGATGGTGATTCTGCCAGAAGTTCTTTTATTGTTGAGAATAGTTTTCACTATCCTGAGTTTTTTGTTATTCCAGATGAATTTAGCCCTTTTTTCTATATTAATCCTGCCAATCTATGAGTATGGGAGATCTTTCCATCTTTTCAGATCGTCTATGATTTCTTTCTTCAGAGACTTGAAGTTCTTGTCATGCAGATCTTTTTCACTTGCTTAGCTAGAGTCACACCAAGGTGTTTTATATTATTTGTGGCTATTGCAAAGGGGATTGTTTCTCTAATTTCTTTCTCAGCCTTTTTATCCTTTGAATAGAGGAAGGTCACTGATTTGTTTTAGTTAATTTTATATCCAGCCACTTTGCTGAAGTTGTTTATCAAATTTTGGAGTTCTCTGGTGGAATTTGGGGGGTTACCTAAGTATATTATCATATCATCTGCAAATAATGACATTTTCACTTCTTCCTTTTCCAATTTGTACCCCTTTGACCTCTTTTGTTGTCTAATTGTTCTGGCTAGGGCTTCGAGTACTACATTGAACAGGTAGGGAGAGAGTGGACAGCCTTGTCTAGTCCCTGATTTTAGTGGGATTGCTTCAAGTTTCTCTCCATTTACTTTGATATTGACTACTGGTTTGCTGTATATTGCTTTTACTATGTTTAGGTATGGGCCTTGAATTCCTGATCTTCCCAAGACTTTTACCATGAAGGGGTGTTGAATTTTGTCAAATGCTTTCTCAGTATCTAATGAAATGATTGTGTGGTTTTGTTCTTTGAGTTTGTTTATAGAGTAGATTACATTGATGGAATTCCTGACATTGAACCATCCCTGGATCCATGGGATGAAGCCTATTTGATCATGATACATGATTATTTTTGATGTGTGCTTGGATTTGGTCTGTGAGAATTTTTTTGAGTATTTTTCATCAATATTCATAAGGGAAATCAGTCTGAAGTTCTCTTTCTTTGTTGGATCTTTGTGTGGTTTAGGTATTAGAGTAATTGTGGCTTCATAGAACAAATTGGATAGTGTTCCTTCTGTTTCTATTTTGTAGAACAGTTTGAAGAGTATTAATATTAGATCTTCTTTAAAAGTCTGATAGAATTCCACACTAAAACCATCTGGTCCTGGGCTTTTTTTGGTTGGGAGACTTTTAGTGACTACTACTATTTCTTCAGAGGTTATGGGACTGTTTAGATGGTTTATCTGATCCTGATTTAACTTTAGTACCTGGTATCTGCCTTGAAAATTATCCATTTCATCCAGATTTTTCAGTTTTGTTGAATATAGGCTTTTGTGGTAGGATCTCATGATTTTTTTTTTAATTTCTTCAGTTTCTGTTGTTATGTCTCCAACTTCATTTCTCATTTTGTTAATTTGTATACTGTCTCTGTGCCATCTAATTAGTCTGGCTAAGTTTTTATCTATCTTGTTGATTTTCTCAAAGAACCAGCTCCTGGTTTTCTTGATTCCTTGTACAGTTCTCTTTGTTCCTACTCAGTTGATTTCAGCCTTGAGATTGATTATTTCCTGCCCTCTACTCCTTTTCAGTATATTTGCTTCTTTTTGTTCTAGAGCTTTAAAGTGTTCTGTTAAGCTGCTAGTGTATGCTCTCTCCAGTTTCTTTTTATAGGCATTCAGAGCTGAATTTTCCTCTTAGCACTGCTTTCATTGTATCCCATAACTTTTGTTATAATGTGCCTTCTTTTCCATTAAATTCTAAAAAGTCTTTAATTTCTTTATTTCTTCCTTGACCAAGTTTTCATTGAGTAGGGTGTTGTTCAGCTTTCATGTGTATGTGGGCTTCCTGTTGTTTTTGTTTCTATGGAAGAACAGCCTTATTCCACGGTGATCTGATAGGATGCATGGTATTATTTCAATCTTCTTGTATCTGTTGAGGCCTGTTTTGTGATCAATTTTATGGTCTATTTTGGATAAGGTACCTTGAAGTGCTGAGAAGAAGGTATATTCTTTTGTTCTAGGATGAAATGTTCTATTGATATCTGTTAAATCCATTTGGTCCATAACTTCTGTTAGTTTCACTTGTCTCTGTTTAGTTTTTGTTTCCTTGATCTGTCCATTGGTGAGAGTGGAGTGTTGATGTCTTCCTCTATTATTGTGTGAGGTAAAATGTGTGCTTTGAGCTTTAGTAAAGTTTCTTTTATGAATATGGGTGCCCTTGCATTTTATGCATAGATATTCAGAATTGAGAGTTCTTCTTGATTTTCCTTTGATGATATGAAATTTATGTCCTTCTTAAAGTCCTCTATCATCATCATGAGAAGTGATTTTAAATCTGAATCTTGCTTTTCCAGTGTGATAGTGTGTACAGGACTTGTTATGGTGGGAAAATTGTGTTCCGATGATGCCAAGTAGCCTTGGTTTCTGTTGCTTATGTTCTTGCATTTGCATCTTGCTATCTGGTTATCTGTAGTGCTATCTGCCCTTGCTGTGTCAGATGGGAGCCTGTCCCACCTTTGAGGTTGTGTCAGAACTCCTCAGAGTCCAGCTGTCTCTGTGATCTTGTGATTCTTAATCTTGTAATCCTGAGATCCTGTTGTGTCAGAGCTCCTGGGAATCAAGCTCTCTCTTGGTGTTGCTGGAGTGGGTGGGGGTTTGTGTTTCCCTGGTTCCTGCGGTGGTCTCAGTTACTCTGGGTGTTGGGAAAGATGTTGTAGCCTTAGCTGTGATCTTAAGTGTGTCACAACTCCAGTGCTCCTGGGTGTGTTCAATCTCCTATGTATCCTTGTGATCCTTGTGATTCTCTGTGATCCTAGATGTTTTAGAGCACCTGGAAGTCGGGCTCCCTCTGGGTATTTTAAGAGTGAGTGCAGAGCCAGCACCCCAGATCTGCTACAGATGCAGGTTCAGACCAGAAGGAACCCTTGCCATTGGCTTGGCAGGGGTTCCTGCGCCCCTGGGTCCCAGGAGTCCTAGTTACTCCTGGTGTTGGGATAGATGTTGTAGCTTCCTCTCCTGTGATCCTGCACGAGTTAGAGAATCTGGGTGTCAAGCTTCCTCTGGGTGTTGTCGGACTGGGTGTGGAGCCAGCACCCAAGGTCTGCTCGGGGAACAGGGTTCAGACCAGAAGGACCATAATTATTTCTTAGATATTTGCATATCATCAAAATATTTTCATGTTTATGTCAGATTTCATTACATACAAATTATGTTATAGATTTTATAACTTAAAACTTGTAAGAATTGTTATTCTAAAAACTTGTGCATGCACACACACACACACACACACACACATACACACTCAGATAAAAAAAATTCACATTAAAATGTTAAAAAGTCAACTGAAGTCAATAAATCTAACCTTGGATTTACCAGAGGCTCTATAGAGATGCAAAATTGTACCACCAGAGAATGGAGAAATGAGATTTTCGATTTTAAACAGAAAAAGAGCAGAATATTTGGAAGTGGCCAGTTTCTGTTGTTTTTTTATATTACAGAGCAGCACATAAGGAACAAACATCTTCTTCAAAAGGTCATAATGATTAGTGCCAGGAAACCACTCTAAAATCTGATGAGCTGACTTTAAGTGCATCTGTAAAGAGCTTCCAGGATCACCTGTAAAGTGTAATCACTCGACAGAATTTGTCATTGAACTGAGCCCAAATACTTGAATTGATGGGCTTGTCACGATATGGGTTTTGCCAGGTACATTCTTCCATTGAACATTACATACTGTGAAGTTTTATTCATTAGAATTTAGCAGAAATCACACCAATCACTCCAACACTTGTTTCCTTCACAAGAAAAATAGAAAACATTTTGATTTGCTCAAAATACCTGGTTTTATTGAAATGATTTTTCAAACCCATTGTTCCTTAATTGATAGTTTTCTACTAGTAATTAAAGTATGGCAGTAAATAAAGATGAAGGCTTTTATATTACTTGACAGGAAAGGGGTCAGGCACTCAGTCTCATAGTCATCAACTTGAGATGGCTAGCAGCAGCAGACTGGGAGAAGCCATCTGTCTTTATAGAGACTTGGCTTGGAAAGAGAGTAGAATAGGGAAGAACTCATTTAGTAAATGGCAGTTCCATTTCTGCAAAGTGATTGAAAATTTACTGCACTGTCAGAGAGAAAAAAAATATTATCCACTCAGAGAAAGTTGTTATATTAGGAAGATTTAAACACCAAAAGCTTTTTACTGATATTAGAGAAGATTAAAATTTCTAATAATACATAAAAAGAAAAATTCTTTTCTGGACCATTGCTCATGCTGCCTTCTCTGAGCCTTCCCTCACTTGACCTATTCTATCTTTTCCATAATTTAAAACCATAAACTTGTCTACCTCCAGTCCTTCATAATTTCAATCCAAGCTACCTTTGCTTTCTTGTTGCCCAATTTCCTAGTAACCATGACTTCAGTCTCTCAATTGAACCTTTTACTACACAATTACTATGTATCTTCACTCTTGCATTGTTTCTTGTGCTCATTAAACTTTCTCCAGAACAAAAGCTGTGTCTTCAACACTCTCAGAGTCCACTGGAGCTCTTACAAGAATTAGTGACACAAAGTAAGCATTCCGTGAATACGTATTACTTAATTTTTTTCTGATTCAAATTCCTTTATCTTTGGAGACAATTTCCATTGTGCAAAAACTTAAAATTATTACTAATAACAATTTCCGAAATAAGAAGTGTTTAAAGTAACATCTATATGAGGCCCAAGTATAATGAACCATGGATGGATTTATAATAAAAACTAAATTGTGTTCCTCAAGCCACGTTGTAAATTCTTTTTCTATAGCAGGTATTTCCAACTATAAATGTGTTCCAACACTCAGTATTATGAAGTTTTCTTTGGAAAACTAATTGTGTAGTTTTAAGTGTGAACTTTATTAATAACAAAGTCATATTACAGTGTTACAAGGTTAAACACACCAAGACAAAGTTTTGTATTTATTTAGATGCTTCGTAAGAGTTATTCTTTCTTTTTCCAATAATTTTTTCATTTTACATCCCTATCACAGGCACCTTACTCCTTTCTTCCCAGTCTCACCCTTACAAATGCCTCAGTCCATTACCCCCTCCCCTTCTCCTCAGAGAAGGGAACCCCCCTTCTGTACCATCCCACCCTGGCACGTCCAGTCCCAGCAGGACAAAGTGCATCCTCTCCAACTGAGGTCCATCCAGGCAGTCCAGATGAAGAACAGGAATCCAAGGGTAGGCAACAGAGCCAGAAACTCCCCCACTCCAATTTTTAGGGGACTCACATGAAGACCAAGCTGCACATCTGCTACAATTGTGTATGAGGCCTAATTATAGCCCCTGCGTGTACCCTGGTTGGTGGCCCAGTCTCTGTGACCCACCCCCCATGATCCTAGGTTAGTTGACTCTGTAGGTCTTCTTATGGTGTCCTTGACCCCTCTGGTTTGCTCACTTTCATCCCTCTTCCAAAGGCTCCCTGAGCTCTCTGTGATGTTTGGCTGTGGGTCTGCATCAGCTTCCATATGCTGCTGGATGAAGTCTCTCGAGAAGCACTTATGCTAGGGTCCTGTCTGCAAGCATAGCAAAGTACCATTAATAGTGTTAAAGGTTGGCTCTCTCATGTGGGATGACTCTCAAGTTGGAGCAGTCATTGATTGGCTATTCCCTTAGTCTCTGCTCCATAAAAGATTTACTTGGTTTTTTTGTTGTTGTTTTGTTGTTGTTGTTGTTTGTTTGTTTGTTTGGGTTTTTTCCAAGACAGGATTTCTTTGTGTATCCCTGGCTGTCCTGGAACTCACTCCATAGACCAGGCTGGCCTAAAAGTCAGAAATCTGCCTGCCTCTGCCTCCCAAGTGCTGAGATTAAAGGTGTGCACCACCACTGACCGGCATAAAGATTTACTCTTAAAGTTGCAGTCCCACTCAATTTTGAGATTTATTCTATTTTTTTTTTCTTTTTTCTTTTCTTTGCATCAAGTCTAACTTATGTTGCCCACTTAGTCCTGAGATTAGGGCCTACCCTGGTATATATTCAATATATCAGGGATCATAGCCGTAAAGAAAACTAACCCATATTCCCCTAGAAGCTATCAAATGCCAATAGTTTGTCAGCTAGTAGTGTGATTTTATGCCCTCATCCTACAATGTATGCTGGGATTCTATCCTGCTAGAGTTTGTGCAGGTCTTCTACCTACTGTTTCCTTGATAGCATCAACTGCCTCTGGCTTTTACAATCTTCCCAACATTCCCTTCTGAAAATATTAGTGAGTCTTGGTGGGGAGCATATAATATATATGGCCTATTTAGAGCTGAGTATTTTCCATAAACTCAGTCTCTGCACATTGCCCAGTAGGAGGTCTCTGTGTTAGTTGCTATCTACTAAAAAATGTTTCTCTGACGAAGATTGAGAGTCTCTAATATACAGATATAGCAATAATTCATTAGGAATTGTTTTAATTATGTGTTTATTTAATAGAATAAAATATTGGCTTATCTCCTAGGGTCTAGTCATAGTTTCATGGCTCCATTAACAGTATAAGTATAGATTCTGCCTCATTAACTAAGCCTTAGATTAAAAACCAAAGGGTGGTTAGTTACTTTATGCCATTCATGTGGCTATTGCAACAGTGAGCATATCTTTTTTATTTTATTTTTAAAGATTTATTTATTTATTTTATGTGTATGAGTACACTGTAGTTGTACAGATAGTAGTGAGCCATCATGTGGCTGCTGGAAATTGAACTCAGGACCTCTGCTCGCTCCAGCCCCAACTCGCTCTGGCATAATACACTGTAGCTGTCTTCAGACATACCAGAAGAGGACGTCAGATCTATTACAGATGGTTGTGAGCCACCATGTGGTTGCTGGGATCTGAACTCAGGACCTTCAGAAGAGCAGTCTTACCCGCTGAGCCATCTTGCCAGCCCCAGTGAGCATATCTTATAGGCTAATCATTGTTATAGCTTGCAGAGTTCACAGGCAAGTGAGATTGATAATTACTTTTTTCTTCTGGCAACATGCATAGCACCTTCCAGCACCAACTAGCCAATGGGGCTGAGACTTCCAGTAGAATACTAGCTTGATTTCTTCATGTTATCTGATTCAAGTATGTATTGTCTTCAACTATAGTTCTAGGCAGGAGTATTGGCAGTAACCAGTAATTTGAGGGTGTGTCTATGTGACCCCCCCTAGGCCAATAACTTAAAAAAGAGGGGACCTATTTCTGATACTGGGACTTTTATTTGCTAGCATGAAGTATCTAGTTGGGGTATTGTTCTCCTGTTGTAGGATAACTCCATTAAAGCTCTTTTTGTATGTTAATAAATATTTATATTTTATATATGTAATAGAAAATTTGTTTAGTAATGTTTCCATTTGGCTTTTTCAAAGACCATTAGGGTTAATTATCCTTCTCAATATTCTCTCTTCTACATTCACCCAAAGTATATGCCTGAAAATAATTTGAAGAATTTTGATCTAATTTCATTGGTAGAAAAGATTTCAAGATAGCCTAATATTGACTCATTGACTCTGTTGTGCCGTCATTAATGATCACTTTTATGCAGATCTACCATGAAAAAGATCAAGTAGGACAAAAAAATAGAAAATATACAATTTGAAGAGAAAAAGAAATGGAATAAAGGGAGATGTGGCTTCAGGGCAAAGCCCCACCCAATCCTGCAACTTGTGAAAAGATGCCTAAGGAAGGTTCCTTTCCTAAAGTAAAGGAAAATTTATTCCACAAAGAATCAACAAATCAAAAATTATGCAAATATACTTCAAGGAGGGGGCCAGGTTCCATCACAAGTAGGCATCAGAACTTGACAGTATCAGCCTCTTGGTTCTGATTTTTGAGTCATGAAGGATGCAGGAGTAGAGGAGTCATCGTGAAATCTTCCTCCAAGGTTAAGGGAAATCACTGAAGTCAGGCATGTGTTAAAGGGGAATCCCTGCATGGAGAACAGGAGAGGCTATTGTGTGAAGCTGTGAAGGTAAAGCATAGATTGCCTTGGCGATCTCAAGATGTTGGAGATGCTAGAGCCATCATATATCTGCCAAGAATTGCTGCAGACAGGGAATGAATCCATTCCAAAAGAGAAGGATGTTGTAGTCGACAAACCTGGAAGAATGGAGCCATCTAAGTCCTTTGACATCAGACATGGGGTTGCAAGATTTTGGAGCTTGCCATCCTGGTTTCTTATCTTGCTTTGGTCCAGTATTTCCTCACCATGCTCTCATTTTTCCCTTTTGAAATGATCATGTATATTCTGTGCAATGGTATTTGTAATCTGGTTTTTTTAAATTTTATAGGGGATTACAATTAAGAGATTGTCTTGGGTCTCAGAACAAACTTTGGATTTTCAAACAGTCTTGAGACTGAAAGACTATGCAGACTTTCGAAGCTGGACTAAGTTCATTTTTGCATTGTGGCTACAATCCTATATAGGTCTTTCCAAAGCCCATGTCATTTTCAATTAGTGATCCTGTCTCTCTCTGTATTCCTCTCTTCCTCTCTCTTTGTCTCTTTCTCTATCCATCTCCTTCTCATTTTCCCTCTCTCTCAATCCCTCTCTTCCTCTCTTCCTCTCTCTTTCTCTCCTTCTCTCCCCTCCCTCAGTTTTTGTGTCATCATGTAATCTCTCAGCTACTGCTCCAGCATACCTGCTTGCTCCCATGATGGCCATGTATTTGACTATCTTCTGGAACCATTAGCCCCAAACTAAACGGTTATTTTATAAGTTTCCTTGGATGAGGTGTTTTGTCATAGCAACAGAAAAATGTTTTTTCCCTTTTTGTTCTATTTTTTACTTTCTTTATGTTGAAAGTTTTCCTCAAATATCTGTTAAATCATTTGTATGTCATTCGCATCAAAGAAAAATAGTCAGTAACTTTATATACATGAAGGAAGTTTGTAATTTTGCTGGAGGGTGCACTAAAATGCAACAATGTTGGGTGGATTTTCTCTGAGATCTCTGAGTTTCTTTTAAGAAAATCATTCCAATTTTTGAAGCTCATAAATAATATAGTTGGACAAAGAATAATCTGTGCATCTGATTAAGGAGGTCAATGAATCTCCTGTGTGAAAAATGAGTCTTAGTCTCTTTTCTGACATTTATATAAAGAAGGTCAGTGTTTTAATTACCTTTGTATCTCTTTAAGGAAAGATCTGAAGCAAATAACTTTTAAAAAATAAGTAAATTTATTTAACTCATAGTTTTAAAGTGGCTCAATAAGGGATGCTCCTTGACTATCTCATCTCATGCCACAGATGGCAATGGCAGCTGTGTATGTGTGAGGGAACGTGTGAGTGCATCTATAACAACAAATAGTCTTGAGGAGGGAGAGTGCAGTGCTGTTCCCATAATCCTTTGCAAAGACATGCCTTCAATATCCTGAGTACTATGTCCCTCCCCTATGTGCAGCCTCCTACAGATTTAACCATATTCCACTACCTTACAGACCAAGCCTTGGGTCACAGACCTTTGTGGGGCAATCTTCCAAACCACAAGACCTGAATTTTCCTTTCACTGTGACACCCCTCTGCAATTTAAATTGTGACTTTTCTGACACTACTTGACCAAATAGCACTTCCTTGCTTTTTTTTTTTTTTTTTTTTTTTGCTATGTCAGTAAGTTAGGCTTTTAATTGTTTTTTTTTTAACTTTTACTGCATTTTGATGAGAAAAGTTACATGATTTCAATTTATTTGAATTTGTTAACATTTAAAACCATTTTAAGTAAATAGAATTAAATCACATTCTTATTTCCCTTTTGTACCCCAACTCCTCCCAGACATCCTCTCTTCAATACCTATAATATCTATTTTGTCATATTCCTTAAAATTTATAAAATATTATAACAATAAAAATGAGTATTATAAAAGTTGTTTGATATAAAACAATCAATTTAACAGTCTTATGTAGATGCTTGTCTATAGCAATACTGAAAATACATACATTTTTCTCAGTATAAATTTTAAATAACTCCAAACATATTAACTGTATATTTCAAAATAATACATCACTACTAGTATTTTCTTAAATGAACATAAATATATGAAGTCTTTTTGTTTGTTTGTTTGTTTTTTAGTAGAGATTAAAATCTTGGCTCTTACTGTGGTACAAGCCCAAAACAAGAACAATTTTTAGACATTGGATTTCATTGTAATAAGACTGTACTTCAATGACCTTCACATCACCAAAGGATTTTACCTCCATCATAGTTAAGCTGAGAGTTGACAGTTCTGCTGCGCCAAGGAATAACTTATAGGCATGATTTTTGGATACAGACTTCCTGCTATGGTCAAAACTTTTTGAATTGAATGAGTGACTTTATTCTCAGCCCACAGAGAACAGGTTACATTCATTTAAGAAATGGTGTATGTATTAAGATGATCTATCCATAAAGTCATTTGCCAACTGTTTCAATGAACAATGGTTCTGCTTGGAGGGTGGCACAGAAATTAGGTGAGGACAGGAATCTTGTTCATTGGCTGTGATAATTTGGAAAAGCATTCATTTCAGAGAAAGAGTAACTTATAAAGTTCTCTTCTTCAAACTTGATACAAGAGCTACAAATGTCAAGCAAAGCATTCATTATCACTCTTTGTTGTTCTCTTTCCTACAAGCCACCTCCCAAGTTAATTGTCTATGTCTCCCTTGGGTATATAAATACTTTTGAAATGTATAAGCTGTTCTGAAAACCATTGTATAGTGTAAAAACATAAAGTAAACAATACTACTAATAGAGAGGCTAAGATAGGAGAAGCAAGATTTCAAGACCCTTATGTTGTACACAGCAAGACATTGTCATGTACAAACAAGCAGAAAGTGTATAGAGATTGTACAATATTGGACCTATTTCTCCAATTACCAAATTAAAGAGACCACTGGAAGACAGCCAACAAATTTCTAATTCCTCATATTTTTGGATTTCAATCAATTAGGATATGTTGGTAATATTAATTTTCATATTAAGATATTTAAAAAGGTAATTGTTACTTCCTGTTGTTTCTGTTGTAAGAGGTGGAATTAGGTTTGTGTGGATTTGTTGAAAGATTACTTTCTTGCTTCTTCTAGGGTGTAGTTTTGCTCCTTATGTTGATGTTTTCCATCTATTATCCTTTGTAGGGCTGAATTTGTGGAAATATATTATGTAAATTTTGTTTTGTCATGGAATATCTTGTTTTTTTCATCTATGATAATTGAGAGTTTTGCTGGGTATAATAGCCTGGGCTGGCATATGTGTTCTGGTAGGGTCTGTATGACATCTGCCCAGGATTTTCTAGCTTTCATAGTCTCTGGTGAGAAGTCTGTCGGAATTCTGATAGGCCTGCCTTTATATATTACTTCCCTTTTTTCCCTTACTGCTTTTAAAATTCTTTCTTTGT
>JADRCC010096612.1:0-14149 GCA_019843855.1 Hylomyscus alleni
AGTAGAAGCTGCCAGAATTCAGATTTGTTGGCTGTCTGGCTGTGTAAGCATTACCTTATGATGTGTGGCAGGAAAGAGGCAGGTCCCAGCTTTGCAGCAAGCATGTCTCAGTGTGATGGCCTGAGAAGGAAAATGTGCTCAGCTGACTGGCTGCCTTTAAAGATTCTGGAGTGGTTTTCTTTTATGTGAACGAGGGTGTTAATAAACTGAACATTTTGCTGTCACTGTAGAGCACAGACATGCACACACTCCATTTTGAATATTACTAATATGAGACACTGTCTTTTTCGCTGAATGAAAGAAGTTGCTTCAGGATTCATTGCTGCAGAGAATTATAATTTATTGCTGTCTTAAAAGTAACCCTTATTATTTTGTTTAAAGGTATGCTCAATGTTAATATTGTTGAATGTGACTCAGAATTTATTGGAGTACCATCTTCTGGCATGTGGATAGAGGAAATGGTACTGAGGGGTTTGCGGTAGAAAGTGATGGATATGTAACTTTTTTTGTTTGGTTGGATTTTGTTTTTTGTTTTTGTTTTTATTTTTTTATTTTATTTTTTTCTTTTTAATGAACAATCAAAAACAACAAGAACAAACCCTTGTTGTCTCCCTCCCCCATGCCTGCCACCCCACCCTCTCCCACTTATCGGCCCTGTCATTCCCCTACACTGGGACACAGAACCTTCACAGGGCCAAGGGCCTCTCCTCCCATTGATGACCGACTTTGCAATCCTCTACTATACACATGCTGCCAGAACAATCAGTCCCACCATGTATAGTCCTTGGTTGGTGGTTTAGTCCCTGGGAGCTCTGAGGGCATTGGTCAGTCCATATTGTTGTTCGTCCCAAGAGGCTGCAAACCCTTTAACTCCATTGGTTCTTTCTCTAACTTCTTCATTGGGGACCCTGTACTCAGTTCAATGGATGGCTGTGAGCCTCTACTGGATATGTAACTTTTATTTAATATAGACTGTGATTAGTAAGCTGGTTTGTAGTATGTAAGTACTTTATCACCGTAAACCATCACATTTTATAAATTCAACAGGATGTTATAATCATATCCGAAAAATTCAAACTCTTGTATATTTATTTTGGAAATTTCTAATTAGAATTTATAGCATGCTGTTTAAAATTAATTGGGGAAAGTCTAATATGAATTAGTGAAAATTCTAGTATTATAGATATAAATAACGAAATACTGTTTTGCTTTAAAAGGTCTATAAATTCTAAGCTTGAAAAGTTCCTATGTATGAAGTGTCCTTAAGTGTGGATATTAAAGAATTGATGATAGGATCCTAGTGGTCTAAAAATCAATAAGAAAGGAAATAAAAGCAATTCCTGACATTATATACTTATTTATGAAGTACTTTCACACACTGTCTTATATAATAGAGATGGCAACTCAGTGAGGGAAGCGTTTATTCTTGCTATTTTAATGATAAGGAACCTGGACTTGTTCAAACTTAATCCATGTTCTAATCTAATACTTAGCTTTCCACATTTAAGACTTAGTTTTAACTAGGCAAAAGTTTTTATAATAGTTTTTAAAGAGGAAGATTTTTGTAATATGTTTAGGTGGCAGGATTTCAATAATGATGAGTGCGAAGTTCTTTCAAAGTAATCATGGTTATGCTGCAGCTAATGAGAACACATTCTCTCAGGCTCTTTGAACACTAATACAAGTGTAGCTGTCAAATGAAATTAAAATGACGTGTTTATAGACATTGCTAGAGCTTGTTGAGATCTTATACTGGCTTCACTTGGCACTCTTTCATAGTTGCTTTTCTTTTGTTTCTGGCTATATGATAACATTTTTTTATCTTCTAGATTAAACAACAAACATAATTTCATTCCTCTAGAAGCCAGTTTGTGACTCATCACAGCTGAAGGACATAATGTTTGTCTGAATGATACATTTTTCTCCCCTATTAGATGGAAGGCAGAAATCTGTCAGCTGTAAGGATAGAAACTGAGGAAACAGGAGAAGTTCTTGTGATTGCTAGGGTGCCTATAAAAATGAGAAAATTAGCATAGGGCATGTGCAGTGTCTACACTCTGAATAATTCTGCATTCCCACAAAACTAATCTCTGGAAAATGTAGTATACTAACAAGGTAACTCATAATTATGAGCATTAAAGACTACTACCATTTCCAGTTATAATAGGAACAGATCCAGTTCAAAGTGAAGCACCATTTTGCCCCAACTTCTGTATTGTAAGACCATTTCAATCTGTATGAATGTTTTTAATATCACATATGTGTAAATGGGAAGTGTCATAGTATTATAACACAAGTAGTAATAGAGACACAGTGTACTCTCTCCAGTTCAGCCTTACTACACTTCTGCTTCTTGGTGACTTTTCTGGACATGTACAGTAAATTTCTTTGCTACTTAAACTGATGGAGAGAATACAGTAAAATTCCACAGAGATCCCATGAACACACACTAGTGACCTACAGTATGCATGCATCCATCCATTATCTGTCTGTCTATCTGTCCATCCATCTGTCTATCCATCCATCCATATATCCATCATCTATCTATCTATATCCATCCATCAATCCATCTATCATCTATCTATCCATCCATCCATCCATCTGTGTGTGTGTGTGTGTGTGTGTGTGTGTATACATATATATATGTATATATGCATGCAAAGCTTTGAGTTTGTTGTTGTAAGGGCTATTTCTTAATGTTCTCCTGTATAGTTCTACGTTTTCATGAAATGTCTTTTGTCTTACTTGCAGATAAAAACTCAGAGGAAATTTGCACAGATGCTGCTTTGGAGAACTTTACAACCTGGGTTGCAGAACTGAGCCTTGGTAAACCTGTCTCTATCACAGCATGTTGCCATACATCTAATGAAGTGCATAAGGTCTTTGGCCCTCAAGATCCACGGACCTTAACAGTAATGCTTAGCACGTTTACCATACATTTAAAATCTGTTGTTTATCAATCCGTCCTTTTATAGCTTTTTAAGTTCTTCTTGATGGCTAATATGAAAGGGTTAATTTTAATATTTTAGTTGATTTCGTTAATCAGTTTCTCAACTTGTATTTATTACTCAAACTCAGTATTACCTACTCAATGCCTTTTAAAAGAAAGATATAATGGAGAAAAAATTGAGCCTTAAACAAATGGTTACTTCTGTATATTACCTCGTACCAATGCTTCATCCTATTTGTAAAATCTTTCTCCTTTAAATGGTTGGTTAATACTTTGAGACTTTGTTTACGTGTGGCAGTGTTGTAAAAAGAAACTAGAGATCACATTTTACCTGTATCGATGGACTATCCCTTTTCTTCAAGTGCAGTTTTTGTACTTAACGAGTTGTGAAAGCTACAGGTGACAGTGGAAATTGACTGTCCAGCATTGACTTGAAGTTGAAGAGTTACGTATTTGATTCCATTAGGCCTTCACATGTGTTAATCTCATTTACAGCATTAAACTGCAGCAGTAACATTTTTCTTTCTGTGAATTTCTAAACTTAGTTATGACCTACTTAGCAATGCCTTTGAAAAGGGATATCGTGTCCATGGCAAATTAGTTGTATACCTAAACAGAGATAGCTCAGCTTTGCCTGTCAGGCTTGGCATTGACATCTGGTAGACTTCTGCACATGTAAAATTGAATTCAGATAAAACCATGTACAATTTCTAGTTCTTAATATTTGTCTTTCTGAATAATAGTTTAAAGCAATATTTGTTAATGTTTTCTTGCACTATCACAACTGCTTTTTAGTTATTTTTCAAGAAGCATGTTCGTAGTAGAGACAGAAATCTGTGTAACAGGAGGGAAAATAGCGCCAAGTCTCTGGCTGGCTGTGTTTTATTTTTGCAAATGTGCTTTCTAATAGCCATTGCCTTCCATGTTGTTTACCTAATCAGCACATTTTGTCTGAATACTTGAACATTTTACCAATAACGCAGGTATAGAAAAAGAAAAATACTTACAGTGAGTAATCTTTTGGTTCAGTTTTAACATCATGATGATGAGTGCTTTTTCTAGCAATTATTTTTCAGTTGTGAACGTTTGACAGTATTTTGTTTTGAGGTTTTTATTTGGTTTTATTTGTGTGCTTTTAATTTGCAGACATTAGTAACTGCAGCTCACCTACTGCACCAAAGTTCTCAATTTTAGGAGCCCAGCTTTAGTCATTTGAACATGCTTCTAAATAAAACAAAACCAAAACTATGTTTTTGATCTATAATAATAGCTCAATAACTTTGTCAAGGAAAGCTCTATTATATGCAGTGATGGTTTGTGGAAGGGTGTGGCAAGTTTAAATTTGTATTGTGTGTGGTGTTCAAATAAAGTGATATCTACATTCACGTGACTTATTGGTCAGCATGGCCATTAATTAATGAGTAGAAAATGATTAAACTTTGATTTCCTTTTTTTAAATCGTGTTGCATTTGATTCCTGATCAGACTCCCTCAAAGCGAGCTCATGTTCTTACATTTGGCGTTTGATGGTGAGAGGCAACTGAAATGTTTGTTCCTTATTTACAAACTGCGTGAAATTAATACTTAATTTGAGTTTGCACTTTAAAACCAAATACTCATTTCAGAGTAGCTTAAGTGGTTGTGGCTCATCATTATTAGCTCTGTGAAATTCTAAAGGAATCAAATAATTCATGATGGCTTCAATTTTCTGCAGATTGAGTTTTATACAGTGTTTCTTTCCTATGGCTATCCTTCTGTCCTTCCCTTCTTTGCCTTCTGTCACCTCTCTCTCTATCACAGTGTTCATTGCCATTGACCTCAGCAGCAAATTTCACTCGGCTTCACTTAGGATCACAGGAATCAGGGGAAAGTGATTTGAAAGGTGGTTTCTCCAGCACATTTTAAGAAAAGGGACCAAAAGTTATTTTAGCTTCCTCAATAGATTGCATGTTGCTTACTAGGATAAGAAATGAATATTAAATGCAATATATGTCTTGTCTTTATTATGGCATCTGTTTAGGAGTTGTTCAAATCACTGCAGTAGGGCTCTGCAAATAAAATCATGTAACCTATTATCATGGATCTAATGTACTGTAACTTTATCAGTGAACAGTAAAATCTCGAATAACAAGTACAAACATTGAACAATTACCTATGAAGATTTGTAAAAGTAAATTTTTTCCAATAGATTTCATTCTTGTCATTTTGTAAGATGACCCTGCAGTCCACCTGTTTGTAACTTTTTTAATAAAATAGATATCTGTATTATGGAGGCTTGTCTCTTGAATTATTTAATTATTGGCATATTACATCTTGTTCTAGATTTGCTAACTTGAATTTTTAAGCAGGAAGTCATTAAACACATTATTATATATTATAGTACATAAACAGAAATTAAAAATTCATTCACTTGATTCCTTAGTTGCTATTTTGACATTATATGGGGAATACTAAAATATGCCGTAAATTAAAATGCTTAATCAATTGGAGTAACTCACAAATGAATACTAATTAGTTTTAAAATGCATATAACTTAGTCCATATGCAGAAAATGGCCAAAATAGAAATTTGTTGACTGGAAACTGTATATTAATAATTTTGGACAAAATTAAGTAGTATAATTAAATGTTGATATATCAAATTAAGAAAATCCAAACAAATTATCCTTTTCCTTTGGGGGGGGGTGTTTGGCTTTTGGTTTGCAATGCTTTGAATTGAACCTAGAGCCTTGCATGCTGGTTACCGCATTGTCTTACCCATTTGAAGGTTTTGCTAGTTGGTTAATTCATTGTCCAGCCTAATACTTTTAACTTGAACCAAGTAGGTGTTTTAACCTTACGTCTTAAACTTAAGATGAGCTTTTTAAAATGGACAGGCCTGTGGACTCCATTTGGAAGAAATTACAGATGTGTATTCCTGTGTTGCAGCATACAGGAAATATCTTGCTTATTACTGTCAATCTCCAGTCTTGTGTTGGGGTCCAGCCATCCCATATATGATGTATTAGATATGGTCCTGCAGTCTTTCAGGGTTGTCCAACTTTCTCTGCCCAAAGCAATAGAATCCTGTCATCCAGGAAGGCCCACATTTCTAACCATAGTAACAGAAAGAGGATGGGATGGTACGAGAAAAAGCTAAGGAAAAGTAGCCAGATGAGCCAGAACTAGCATCAGCTATCAGAAGGGGACTATATCCCAGGTCTCCTTTACCTCCTCCATAAGGTTCTGAGACATCATTCTTACCTAAGAAGATTTCATCTAATATTTATGTTCCTTTGAGATATAACATATTAGGGGGTGAGATCTAAAGCTATAAAATTTAAGATTGAAGTAAGGACAGTGTTTTCATTTAGAGTTGATGAAACTACGGTTTAGAAATGTCACGACTTAACTGTGTAAAGGAAAAAAATCAAATGCCTACAAACCAAATTCTTTTGGGTACAAATTCATCATTGGGTAGAATCAAAAGGGTACTATTAAAATTCTAAATCTTGAGTCTAGAGAGATGTATCAGCAGTTAAAGGGTACTTAACTGGGGAAGAATTCAGTCTGAGGGAATCCTACACACTCTTCTGTTGTTTGTAGGCATCAGAAGTCTACATACATTCAGCCAAGCATTCACATACATTAAAGTTTTCTTTTTCCTTTTAAAAGAAACTTCAAGGAAGCAGGATGAATAATAATAATAATAAAAGAAATGGCAGTTTTAACTCTGTGGCAGTCCATGTGCAATAAAGTACTATGGGTCTTATTTAATGTGTATATGATACTGCTAAGAGTTTATGTAAGACACAAGCTATTTTCATTATAGCTGTTTTTCATTGGAAAGGCAATGTCTTAAATCAAGGATTTGGCAGCCTTTGACTGCCAGGCAGAATCCAGCCCTGTTAGTGCCAAAATGAACTGAAGTTTGATTTAGCAACTGGATCCAGAATCCATAGCAAAGCTCAGCTGCCACCCCCACCCTTATTTTGTGCTTAAAGTTACATTTTGCATGGAGAATCAGAAGTGCAGCTTATCCTAGTCACATCCTTCTTCAGGAAAGAGCTCCCCTTCCATGATTTTCACATACTTTTAATAGCCCAGGTTACCATACTCGGAAATGCCATCATTTCTACCTTTGAATTTTTAAACTGTTTCTTTGGAGTGTGAGCTATGGAAATTTTGACTAAGTCACATGTTTATCCTTGGAACTTATCCCTAGTTTGTGAATATCCAATAAATGTTTTACAAATATGTGAGTACACAGGTGCTTGCCCCTTAGGACTCCCATCTCCCAGCCCCCATACCCCAGCACTTGGGTTTTTCTTTATCTTTGGTAGTGCTGGATTTTTTTGTTTGTTTTGTTTTGGGGATCTGTTTCTAATAGTGATTTTAAAATCACTAACCAAGATTAACAGTATAGCATAAGTAGATGAAAGTTAGGCATCATGTGAATGTATTGAAAAGCCTGAAGTCCATGATCAAATCCTCCGATTCAAGGGACAAAATTATAATCAGTGGTGGATTTAAGGCACCACAGAACAAGATAAATGTCTGGCACTGTCAATCTGGCTATGAACCCATTGTTAGAGAGCTCACAGACCCTATGAGGACCCTATTACTATATTCTTATACATTATAATAATATATATTATTCTGCTAAATAAACGGGCATAGTATCAAACTTCCCTCCAAATTTGCATCTCTCTACTGTAGATTAGTGAGCTCTCAGACCTCATCAGAGACATTTCTTTGTGCAGTGGATAGGGGTTCGCAGAGAAACGTGCAAACTGGTCAAAGTGCAGAAAATAAGGATCGACAGAGTGCTCAGCCACGAATGGGACTTTGTACCACCTCTTCTCCGCAAGCTTCAGGAACCATCCCAGAAGAGAGTGTGGACAAAATGCCAAGAGCCGAAGGTAAGTGAGGATCAGAGTCAAAGTCTGCAGTTAAGTCTCTGAAGCTACGGCTGAACAAATTCAAGCCAGCCAACATTCTAGTATAGAGTGGAACGGGGAAGTAACATCCCACCTTTCCTAAGGAGCTCCTGACAGTTTATGGCTTCTGGAGGAGGGAAAGCCAGTTTGGTTTAAGGGTATGGATCTTTGTAGGTTGACCAGTCTCCAGTAGTTCGCCCTACATTTGTGATTATATGGGCAGCACAAATTGTCATTGATTTTTTTTTTTTTAAGGTGGCAAAGAGGTCGCAGAGAGGTAGGTGTAGTGGAAGTAGTTGGAGGTGTGAATGGGGAATAGATGGTATGTGAGGTCAAAATACATTGTAGGAAATTCTCAGTTGTTTCTTGAAAAATGTATAATCACGAAAGCGTTTGTCGCACATCCTTGGGGTTCCTTTCCAGTAAATCCCAAAGCCCCTCTGCACCTGATTTGCACTCAATTCTTAGGCAAAGAAGTCTGAGAAAAATGTTCACATTGAGAGCTGCAAACTGTCAAATACTTCCCTTCATAAGGCAACAATTTCCACTTTCCCTCTAAAACATAAAATGATTTCCCACCTAGACGGCTACAGTCAGCTCCTCTGCCTTTCCTTGTCCCTGCCTCCGTGTTCTCCTTGTGTTTGCCAACTAGCTTGACCTTCATTTAACTGAACAACTCAGCACATCATCGCCACCCGGCCCTCCCTATTCTGTATGAATCAGTTTAATGAGTAATGTAGTTTCTGGAAGCAAGATTTGGTTTTCCTTTGCCTGATGCAGGCCCTAACTAACACTCCATCCCCAACTTCTTTCACAACAATAGTTTTTGAAAGTTTGATGCTTGTCACTTGTTCTTCAAGCAGCCTGTGGCTGTCCTGGGAATATGGGTGTATGTTCCAGTACTGGTGATCTGTGGAGTCAGTCATCTAAGCAGCCTCCCAGACGTCCCAGAAAGTCCTCTAGGAAATGCACGCTGAGCTTCTAGGCACCTCTTACTCATGCAGCAACCACCACGGAATGGCCTGGGTTTAGTTTAAAGCCCCTACGGAGGCTGTTATAATATTTAAAAGTTGGGAGTGGTGTAGTGAGAGAACGTAAACTCATTCTAAACTTTTCCCAGGACCTAAAAATGGGCAGGTATAATTATATTATTATCTTGAAAAATACATTTTAAAGATATTTGAGGTTGAAATTGCAAATTTCCTTTTTGCATGAAGGACTAAAGAGAAATGCTACTGGAATACTTAGTTACCAAAGGAATTCATAATTATGCTGATTCTGAGCAAAATCACGTGGGCACTGGATTTTTTTTTAAAGGTAAGGAGATGTGAATTCCACAAATGAGAATTAGAAATACCCCTGACAGTTTAAACCCTTTGTGTGGTGGGGAAGAAGTACAGTTCCCTGTTGTCTTTCTTTTGGACAGGCTGGCTCTCTTTTGAAAAAAAAATCCCAACTTTAAGTATTGAAACAACATTCCCTACAATCTCTCTAAGCATGTGTTTAGTACTTTGTTCCAGTCCCAAAACATTCAGAAGTCACAGGGAGGGCATTTAAAATGCATACTGGGCTCTATATGCTAATTGTTGACCAGTTGATTCTAAATATATGCTTGAGTTTCTTTGGTGGCTGTGACCCAGCCATTGCCAGGTCCTGAGCCACAGATCTTTAAACTCTTCAGCTGGGTAAAGATAACAGTTGCCTTCACCTAGGAATGGAAACTTGGCCCAGAAAAATGATTTGCTTGTTACTGTGGAGTTGCTGGGTATAGACAAACATGGACCTATAAGATCAGTGCTTTTGTTTACCATTCATTGAGCTTCCAAAGATGTGTGAAACATGGTAGTATAAGTTGAGTTTAAATGGTATATGATATGGCCACATGTTCTGGTAGAGCTTGCATTCAAGCCTGGAGACAGGCTTCCAAACAACCATCGTGGTGAGGCAATACAATGTATCAGATGCCAGGGAGTCCAGGGAAAGGATTAGATTTCCTTGGGGGGCGGGGGGTGTGGTGAGGGCAAGAGAAGGTCAAAGAAACTTGCGTTGTAAATTGTTTCTTCAAGTGTAAGAGCAATTTATGAAAATGGGCATTTCCATGGGCATGTCCAGTGGGCTTTGGGGAGCAACAGTGAGTAGACAACAACTCTGGCTGCAAAGTGCAATAGGAGGATAAAAGAGGAGGCTACAAGGCTTCAACAGTCTGGACTAGAGTCTGCTCTAATCCTGTAGACGACATAGTTAAAGCAAGTGCTTTAACTGGACACCATTAGAGAAGATGGGGGTGATACTCTGAGGTGGCCTGAGTCATAGACTCGAGTCCCACTTTTGCCCCTAGTTCTTTCTCCAGTTTAGCTGTCTTTCGTATCTCTGGAATCCAGCTTTCACATTTCAGCATGGCCAATTACTCTCAGCTCATCTTAGCTACTCCTTGTGTCCTCACATAAGCTATTACTGTATCATGCAATATCCGCTCCCCAGCTTTCCTGAAGAGGACTTTTGTCTAATACACCTTGAGTACTTACTACAGTAGTTCGTATTTACCTGAGTATACCCCAGTCTGCTCCACAAGGCCACCAGTTTCTTTGAGACAAGAAAGGGATTAGATAAGGACTTAATGATTCAATAAGTACTGAATGATTAAATATATTTCAGATGGAGACCTCACAGTACCCAGTGTAAATGTTGATGGTAACATGAAGTGACGTGTTAGTTTCTTTGTTGTGACAGAACAACTTAAAGGAGGAAGAGCTTATGTTTGCCCAGTTTCCTCATGATGGGAAGGCAGGCAGTAGGTGTGGCAGACAGATGCTCACACTGGGTCCACAATAAGAAAGTGGGCATAGGGGGATAGGGCAGCACAAAGACTCTGTTCCATTTCTCTTTTCCATGCAGTTCTAGACCTCAGCTCCTAGGACAGTGCTCCCTGCATTCAGGGTGGCTCCTCCCTACTTAATTAAAGCTCTTTGGCAATGGCCCTGTAGACATACCCTCCCAGGTATATTTCTGTGGTGAATCTAAATCCAGTCAAGCTGATGATACTTGCCATCCCAGGGTTGAAGGAGGAAGCTGTGGTTTTTAGTCTGGGTATTGACCCTACCTAGATTGTTTTGTTTCTATGGAGGTCCCTTTGCTTGGTCTTGGCTTCTTTTGAAAAAGGTGAGTAGAGGGGCTCATCATGGAGTTCAGGTTGGCTGCGAACTCTACATCCTTTTCTCTCAGTTGGACCAATACAGGAATTTAAGCCATGAACCATCTCTCACACCCCTTCACCTGCAAGCACCCTTGCTTTCCCTCTTGCTATGCTGTAATCCTTTCTGTGAGGCAACCAGACTAATCTTTTACAAATGTAAATACAACTCTGGCCTGATTTTCCCAGGTCAAGAGCTCCTTGGAGACTGCTTGCTTATCAGTATTAAATTTGTTTCAAACTTCCTGGCAGGATCTGTCCCCTGCTGATTTGTCTGGTTTTCCACCGCTCTACCCTTGATGCCCTGTTCCCTCCAATAGCAAATGGCTTTATAGCTTGAATACTTGCTCTTTGTCCTCAAAGTCCTTTCCCCTTCTTTGCTGGTCTCCTACTTTGGCACTGAATTTACTTGCCTAGCTAACTTTGATACAATGTAGGACTATGTCTCATGGAATAGCAACTTCTTGGAGTAAGCACAGGATTAAAATCAACTAGCAGACAATGATAGTAGGACTTTTGTAAGGAACAAGGAAGCTACTGGCCTAGGTGGGAGTAAGGGAGTGTGTTGCAATTTTAACCTTAGGCATGTTGAACTTTTGGCAGGTGGGGAGGTCTATGATCCTCTCCAGGCACAAACTTCTATCTTCCATCCTTCCTTGAACTGACACTCTTAAAGCAGAACCAACCACTATTTTCAGTCCAGCCAGATAGCTGTCAGCCTCCCAGTACCCATCAGTGCAAATCTAGTTGCACATGGCAGTGCACACTAACAGTTCCAGACAATTAGATGGTCGAGACAGAAAGCATGAACCCAGGACAGCACAGACACTGTCTCAAGCAGCAACTATAGCAACTCTTGCAAATGCACACCCAATGGAGAAAAGAAAGTCAGCCAAGCTAAATTTCTAGTCTCTGCCTAGAAATGTAGACTGCAGTAGGACAAAACAGACATGTTTTTCTCTGTCATCCTGAAGTGCAGCAGCTGTAGCCCAAGGGAATTGAAGCTAGTATAGGCTTCCTCATCCCTGCAACCCATATAGAAAAGAGTGGATGAATTCCAGTCCGCCTCACCTGCCTCCCAACCCAAGCAAATCTCTAAGCAAATCTGGTCCTGGGCACAGGAATACTCTACCTTTCCCTTTAGGTGTATATGTCAAGGAAGAACTACCTTTTCCTGATAGAAGCAGAGTTAAAGACTTCTGTTTTTGATGAAGGCTTTCTTGGGATCATTAGAAGCAAACATACCCATTCCCTTTAGCAAATCTATTTCTGATAAGTTTTTTCTTTTATTTGCCACTTTTTAATACTGAGAGGTATAATGGAATGGAAGCAGAGATCACTCACCCTGTAGAGGACAGCCCTTGTATAGTATGCATCTGTACTTATAGACAAATAAATTCATTCTGTTGGGTATGGCTTCAGCATAAATAAGGGCCCTTTCTTTCCTTCCTTCTTTCTTCCTTCCTTCCTTCCTTTCTTCCTTCTTTCCCCTGTCTGTCTCTCTTTCTTTCTTCCCTTCTTCCTTTCTTTCTTTTTTGTTTTGTTTTCAGGACTTTTTTTTTTCCCTCAGTGCAGGGAATGGAGCCAAGGGACTCACTTCCTCTTACTAAGGAAGGGCTCTTGCACACAACTATACCCCCAGGCTAAAACAGTTTTCTTTCACTCCAGAAGACTCACAGGGGTCATGTGCATTGGGAGGAATGCACATGTGACATACAAACCAAAGGATAACTGACCAGTTAAGGAGGGAGAAGGTGATAAGAACGAAGTATAATGTCTCTCAAAATGTCCTAGTTAAAACAACTAGTTTGTATGCTAACCTAAAGTGGATTTCAGCAGCTCTGGAGAGGTGGCTCAGCAGTCCTGAATGGCTGCTACTCATGCAGAGCAGCCACATTGGTTCTCAGTGCCCATGCTTGATGTAAGTCCAGGTCTACGATCTGAAATCCTCTTCAGAATTCTGAGGACACTTGCATGCATGTGGACATACCCACCTCACAGACATGTACAGACACTCATAATTTAAAACAATAAAAATGAATCTACAAATTTAATTGTTGGGCCCAGCCACATGGTTCAATGGGCAAAGACACTGGTTGCTGAGTTTAATTAACTACTTGAATCCAAACCTTATATGGTAGAAGGAGAAGGTCTGCCCTCTCACCTCCACATAGGAACTATGGAGCCCTCACATGCATACACTCTCACACACGAATGAATGAATGAATAAAAATTTAAATTAATTAAAAAGGAAAAAAAGCCCTTACCACTAAGATGGTTGACCTAAATTTGATCCTGGAACCTTTTTAACTTTTATTGCATTATGAGAAAAGTTGCATGATTTCAATTTGTCTGAATTTGTTAACATTTAAAAGCATATTTTAAGTAAATAGAATTAAATCACATTTTTGTTTCCCTTTTGTACCCCAGCTCCTCCCAGAGACCCCTCTTCAATACCTACAATATCTTTTTTCTCATATTCCTTAAAATTTATAAAATATTTTAACAATAAAAACGAGTATTATAAAAGTTGTTTGATATAAAACAACAATTAATTTAATAGTCTTAAGTAGATGCTTGTCTACGGCAATACTGAAAATACATACATTTTGCTCAGTATAAATTTTAAATAACCGCAAACATATTAACTATATTTCAAATTAATACATCACTACTAGTATTTTCTTAAGTGAACATAAATACATAAAGTCGTTTTGTTTGTTTGTTTATTTTGTATCTAGTAGAGTTTAAAATTTTGGCTCTTATTGTAGTACAAGCCCAAAATAAGAACAATTTCTAGACATTAGATTTCATTGTAATAAGACTGTACTTCAATGATCTTCATATCACCAAAGGATTTTACCTCCATTGTAGCTAAGCTGAGAGTTGACAGTTCTGCTGAGCCAAGGAATGAAATGTAGGCACGATTTTTGGATACAGATTTCCTGCTGTGGTCAAAACTATTAGACTTGAGTGAGTGACTTTATTCTCAGGCCACAGAGAACAGGTTACATTCATTTAAGAAACAGTGTATGTATTAAGATGGTCTATCCATAAAGTCATTCACCAACTGTTTCAATGAACAATGGTTC
>JADRCC010096965.1:0-11518 GCA_019843855.1 Hylomyscus alleni
TATATATATATATATATATATATATATATATATATATATATATATGTGTGTGTGTGTGTGTGTGTGTGTGTGTGTGTGTGTGTGTGTGTGTGTACACACACCCATATATATGTATATATGGGTGTGTGTGTATATATATACATATACATGTATGGGTGTATATATATGTGTATATATATGTGTATATATATTCTCTCCCTCACTTAGCTGAATGGCCTTTGACTAATAAATTAATCTCTGTGAGTGTGTCTTCCACTTATTTTTCAGACTCTGTTAAAGATGAAGACTGTGATGAATGAAGAATGTCTGGTCATGTAGGAACTCAACTGTAGTTTTAACTACTCTTTTATTATTGTTGTTGTTGTTATCATTATTGCCTTCTATGATAGTTGATTCTTGTCAACTTGACACTACATAGTGTCATTTGGGAAGAGGGGAACTCTTTGAGAAAATGCTACTATTAGATTGGTCTTTGTGGGTCAATTTCTTTATTAATAATAGATCCAGATGGGCCCAGCACTTTGTGCATGGGGTCTTCCCTGGGGAGGTGTCTCTGAGATGTATAAGAAAAGCAGGCTGAGCAAGTCATGAAGAGCACGCCAGTAAGCAGAGTTCCTCCATGGTCTCTACTTTAGTTCCTATGTCCTGGTTCTAGCCTGAGTTTCTTCCTTGATAGCTCTTCATCACTGTGATGTGGTACCACTGTGATATGGTAGTGGAAATCTAAAAAGCCCTTTTCTCCCCAAGTTGTTTTGGTCTTGGTGTTTTAATCACAGCAATAGAAACAAATTACGATCCCTCAGATGATTTTACTGAGTTGGCATAATATATATTATGTTCCAGTCATTCTTTTCCCTTTAGATATATCCCCATCTAACACGAAGCGTATAAAGTCATCATGCAATGCTTTGATACATTCCTGATGTTAAAAGGAGAGTGTAATCGCTTCTCGACCTTTTGGCTAAGATCAAGTGTAAAGAGAGAGAGAGTACCAGATAGGGCAACTCTTCAACTTGCACTGCGAAACACAGAAGGGCAGCCCTGTGGTCAGCATGCAACTTCCATGAAACAAGTTAGAACCACTGTGTGTTAGGGACGCAAGAGTTACTTAGGACTACAGAATAAAAACCTTGTTTCTATTGCATGGGGGCCTCTGGGGCATGTGAAGGGTAATATTTTCAACTATGAGCTGCTGTTTCCTGCAAGCTTTATATACATTATATATTCAGTATTTTAGGGCCTAAAAGATACCACTATGGTACCAAGAGGATAGGCTTCACAGTGGTTTGATTTCTTATCACTCCAGGTCCCCCTGCACTGAAGTCCATCTTATGTTTATAGAGAACATCTAACTGGAGCAACTTCAAATGCAAAAAAGGAGTTAATATTATAATTCTTATGACCATTTGTTGAAGAAACAATGCCTTTAGTATAGAAGAAAAATTAAAAAATAGGTTTGATGAATATAACAGGGGCAGAAAAGAGTGCTGTTTCCCATGTTCTAAAAATTATATAGGTACATGCTTATTCCTTCATGAGACTTCAAAAGAATGATACTTCACAGGTAGGTTTAACCCAAGAAAATATAAATTCCACAGAAATAAATAGATGCTCCAAGATCACAGCAGAGCAAGCCGGAATCAACTCAGGGCAGAGGATGCCCAGAGAGGATGCTACTGATCACTGTACGCCTCCAGATCATTCTTCAGAACCCAAATACAGAGACAAAGGACCATAGTGGGTGAAGTTGAGAAAAACTGCAGAACAGAAGCATAGAAAATAAAAGATTCTTTTAGAAAAGGTGAGTCATCTTTCTGACTGGAGCAAATCATTCAAGAAATCCATGGAAACAAGTCTGTAGCTCTCTGAGTGGGAGCTGAATCAGAGAGCTGCCTCACAATCTAGGAACAGGAAAAGACTTCTGTGAGAGATCTCCTCTATCTTTTACAGAGAACACTGGCTAGAGCTACATTCATCCAACCCCTGCATAAGTAAAACAGAGTCAGATGCTATAGTTATAAACAAGACATGGAAGAGCAAGACTTTCTGCTTATGATCATGAGTTAAGATATATGATTTGCTGTCTCTTCTCTTCTTCTCTTTCTATGTGCAAGCCCTTTCTCTCTTTCTCTCTCCCTCCCTTCCCTTACTTCCACATGCTGACTTCCCTAACCTTGGATCTTGGGACCAGCAAACTTGCCCACCTAAGAGCAGCTTCCCAATAAACCCGCCTTTATACGTGTGTGTGTGTGTGTGTGTGTGTGTGTGTGTGTGTGTGTGTGTGATATGAGTTATTCTTAATTCCCTCTCCCTCACAAAACCAGTCTCAGTATCAAAATGAAAGATCAATAGATATTCAATACCACTGAGAATTAAAAGGGGCCTCTTAGCCAGCCAGGGATCTTAGTACATTTCTGGAATGAATGGAAAATTGGTGGGAATACATTTGTGGATGACAGAAAGAAAATACAGAAGTCCTCTCTCCAAAATTCAAAACTTTATACTGGGAGGAGAGGACATGAAAGGGAAAAATCAAGGCAAAAATCTGGTGGTGATAGTCATGCATTTAATCTATGAAATAACTGTGCCTCTGAGCATCTCAGAGTTTCAACTCTGCCAATATCCCTCATGGTCCTACCAGGAGTTGAATTTACTTCCAGGCTAAGGAAGAAACAATTCTCAAAAGCTCTAATCCACTCAGAGAAGGCCAGGGTAGCAGTCTTGGGTTCAAAGCTTTGGCATTTGGGTAGAATTGAAAATAACCTCTGACATCTTTGACAGCATGAAAACAACTGATCCAATCTCGGGATCAATGGGCAAAGCCCTGTTTCCTCTCCTAATGGGCATCTGTAGATACTGTCCAGAGGGGATCAAGAGAGCCTTGAACACACTACTCACAACTCCAAAAGGAATCCAAACAAGTTCCAAAATCTAGACTGTAACTCCCAAGAACAGAGAAGTGGGAAGTAGAGTAAAGAAAAATGAATTCCTTATCTTCATCCATTACTGGATCCATTCACACTTGTTAAAGTACACAAGAAATATTGCTGGAATCATACGATATGGACGCATTGAATATGCCCCGGGAAGAGGCAACAAGCACGTCTTCTAGGCAATGGGATGTAGCTAGGAAAATGGTCTACAGGATTATATTATAGAAAGACATTTTGAAATTTGCAAACTTCTACTCAGCCTGAATGTCTTAAACTATGAATACTTAATAACTGTCAACATATCAAAATGTGGAACATTGGAATTGGACACCTCTGTCCAAATGAAAAGGATTACTAGGATTTCTTTGCTGACTGAAGAATAATTGCAAATGAGCCGGTGAGAAGGCTCAGAAGGTAAGGATACTTGTCACCAAGACTGAAGAGCTGTGCTCAATCCATAGAACCCAAATGATAGAAGGAGAGAACACCTCCTATAGACTGTCCTCTGACCTCCACACCTGCCGCAAGGCACATGTGAGTGTATATACACATAAATGAATGAACGAACGAATGAATGAATGTAAAGGTTTCCTTTTTTAAAGATAGCTCCAAGTATCATCAGTTCAACCTGAAGTGAATTTTCTTCTTTTTATATGGCCTGGGCCTCGACATTTTTATTTTATCTCTTCTTCTTACAATTTTCTCTCTTAGAAATGACAATTCAATTTTTTTTATCCTGTCAGCTTTAAATCTAGGCTTACAGATATCAATTCAATTAGCAATATCTAGTTTGACAGCTCCCAAGAACAACTTGCACTGATAATCATTACCTGCTGAACCTGTAGATACTGTTGGAGAAGTTCCAGTTAACCAAAAGAAGAAAACAATGGATATTTGGGGTTAAGCATATAGTTGTATGTAAAAATGATTGGAAATGGCACCTGAAATTTTAAAATAGGCTAATTTGCACACACATAATTACTTCATTTTCTCTTGCTGGGTTGACTGTGTACAGACATTTGCATAAAAGGGGCATGAGGAAAGATTTCAACGAAGCTATTTCCCTAATAAAATTTCAAGTAGGCAGATGTTTGCCCCAAGGAGCTATTCAAACAACAGATCTTACATTAAAATCACACATGTTCCAAAAGAAAGAGCATCTTTATTTCTATCTTTTTCAGATGCATTCCTTCTCCATTTGAATTTGGATTGCATTTTTAGAACAGGTTAACTCACTTTTGTCCATTGATGTAAGTCTTCCACGGGAAAGATCTGGAAAACTTGCAATGTTTATGTTGACAACTCTCCCGGGGATATTACAGCTTTTAAAATGTTAATTTATACAGATATGAACAGCTCAGTTAGGCTCAGACTCTGAACAGTGTTCTCTTTCTCAAGAGCTGCCTACTGTCTGTTAAGTCAACTATTTCCAGTTCCCATGCTACATCATTTTAGTTGCAGAGATTTAAAATCCCAGTCAGTCATAAAGATCATCTGCCCTACCCTTCCGCTTAAGCTCATCTGAGTCATCATTTTCTCCCATCTTCTTTTTTAATCACCAGATTTGAAAGGAACATCAAAATAAGGGGGGCAAAGGCCTAAATAATTCATTTTGCAGGCTGGAGGTTTTGAAACAATGACTAGCATACTCTGTTGGTCTAGAAGGTTCCTTGTTTTCTTGTTCTCTAAAACAGAAACTGGTAGGAGGTAGAAGAGTAAACTCGGAAGCCTGGGAGGCTGAAGAAGGTTCTCGTTTTCTAGATTTTATGTCCTGAGTCACTTCAAACCTGTGTACAGACAGTCATTTTAATTCTAGAAGAGATGGCTATAGTAGAGATACCAGAAGCTCTAATGCCTAATGACCATAACAGTTGACTCATGTTTTTTTTCTGCCTAATCTGAGATTTTAAGCCTAGGAAGTACCCTCCTAGCCACTGAAGAGTTAGTCATCCCAGGTAAATCTTTCCTGTGACTCTTTGGTACCTTTTTGATTTCTTATTTCAGTTAGGTAAGCCAAGAGAGCCATTGATATGAAGTCTTCTATAAAATATGTCCACCATATTCCATGTCATATGACATTGTGGAGGGACCAAGGGTCATTGGTCTAGTCCCAGGATTCCCATGGCTAATGTCAAGGATCACTTTGACAAAGACTCCTTCCTTGTTATGGTGTAGATATAAAACTTCTCCCAAAGATTCACATGTTGAAGTCTTGGTTTGAAATGCAGCCATGTTCAGAAGTAGAGTTT
This sequence comes from Hylomyscus alleni, assembly GCA_019843855.1. Classification (NCBI taxonomy): domain Eukaryota; kingdom Metazoa; phylum Chordata; class Mammalia; order Rodentia; family Muridae; genus Hylomyscus; species Hylomyscus alleni. The sequence goes on from JADRCC010096965.1 coordinate 5,183, forward strand.
TGAAGAAGTGATTACGTCATGAGGTCTCTGTTATACCCTCTGTCTTAGTCAGGGTTTCTATTCCTGCACAAACATCATGACCAAGAAGCAAGTTGGGGAGGAAAGGGTTTATTCAGTTTACACTTCCACATGACTGTTGATCACCAGAGGAAGTCAGGACTGTAACTCAAGCAGGTCAGGAAGCAGGAGCTGAAGCAGAGGCCATGAAGAGATGTTCCTTGCTGGCTTGCTTCTCCTGGCTTGCTCAACCTGCTCTCTTATAGAACCTAAGACTTCCAGCCCAGGGATGGCACCTCCCACAATGAGCCTTCCCACCTTGATCACTAAATGAGAAAATGCCCTACAGCTGGATCTCAAGGAGGCACTTCCCCAACTGAAGCTCCCTTCTCTGTGATAACTCCAGCCTGTGTCAAGTTGACACACAAAACCAACCAGTACACCCTCTGAATTAAATCAATGTCATAGTAAAATTTTGATGGCATTACTGTAAGGTGGTGGAAACTTAGGTGGTATATCACTGGGTCACGTTATCTAAGGTTGTATTTCATCCCTGGGTACTTCCTGTCTTTCTGGCTCTGCTTCCTGACTACAAGTCCGTAAATACCTTTCTTCTTTATGTTCACTTTATGTTATGGTATTGTGTCTCACCTCAGGCCTAAAAGCAATGAACTAGCTGAGTTTGAAATGAACCCTCTGAAATCACATGTCAAAATAAAATCCCACCCTCTCTTTTGGTTTTAAGGCATTTATTGACATGTCAGAAAGTGAATAAGTAAAACCGTACCCCCAGATTTCCCTCTCTTAACTTTCTTACCTTGAATATTTTGTCACAGCATTGTGATGTATCTATCAGAGAAGAGCACTCTTACATGGGTTCAAGGTCTTTATTAGAAAGGCTGGTGGTTACATGGAATATTTAGGACCCTAGTGCAGTCCCCAAGCCTATTTTAGGGTTGGCTTCTAAGAATAAAAGACACAACCTGGGTTGACACACATGTTCACAAAAATAGTTAGCCAGAATGGAATTACAAAATCCAAAACCCAGGGGTAGTACATTTAGAAACTTTTCCAGATCTTTAGACTTTGATGGATTTTTGTTCTCATTTTTGGCAGGTTTGCTGCCTACATGCTGGGTTCCAAGGCCTGACTGGTACTTCTGCCATGGCATTGCAATAATAATGAATAAAATAAAGTAAAAATAAAGGTGGTTGTTACCCAGTTACTGGAGTTAAGGTCTGTTACAATAGCAGCCAAATGAGATTAACAGAAGTCTGATAATTTTCTTTTAGATCCTAAAAGCTCTGTGCCTTATTTTGTCACCTCAGTTATAGTATGTGTTCACATATAACTGAACACCTTTCATGCATGTCGCTACATAAAACACACACAGAAACAGATAGAGATGCCTTCTTCTTCTTTACCCTACAACTGCAGACAGCATGAGGTATGTCTTTGTACAAATATGTAGGAACACGCCATAGGCCCAGACTCTCACACTCTGCTCCATTTTTCTGGGAATAGATAAGAGGGTATTTCCTATCTTTTAAAGATGCTTGGCTTATGAGTTTCAACTTCTCCAATAAATTATTTCTTTGCTCTTTACTGTGTACTGTGGTAGAGTCCATCAAATTTGTAGTGTAAGGCAGTTGATGAAGCTGATTGATCCCAACCTTTACAACAAAATAAAACACATGAAAACTCTTAATACTGCCAAGTTCTAACTAGCAAGTATTTTCTTGTGCTCACTTGACCTCTTATTAATTCTGTTTACTGCTTCTGTTTAATGTGTATCATGTGTCATGTGTAGGATCTTCAAATGCCTGCCTGTCAGCACTACATTTCTAAGAGAAGGATAAAATAAACCTTGAAGGCTTTAGCTTAGGCATGCCTGGGTTAAAATAAATTCTTGAACCACCATGTATAAACTAGACTTCATGAGAGTGTTACATAGTCCTTATGCAAAAGAATTATCTAGGCCCCTGAATGTTGGGAGTTGTTATATTGCTGCTGTGTATTCAAATGCTAAATGCTAGCTCCCAAGATTTGGTTGTAATCCCAAGAAGCACATTATTAGGTACACCAAAATATGTTATGTAAACTTTGCTTGTCAAACTTCTCTGACAGGTTAAATAAAAGTGGCTGTCACCTAAATACTGGGGAGAACAGAAGTAGGCAAATTTGGGTTACCAGGCTAGGGGTTACAAGCAGAGACCAGGAAGAGAGGGGAAAGGAGAAAGAAGACAGAGAGATGGGATGAACCAGGAGCACATGGCTGAGAGAAGTGCCCCCTGAGGACAGACTGATGGAGTAGAAACAACCCACACAAAACTCAGACAGCAAGTAACTTTGGAGCACAACTGGGAATTAGTCAGTCTAGCACAGAGAAATAGTTTAGGGGTAATCGCCCAGTAATTGTGATAAGGATGATTAAATAAATCAACAAGACTCTGACTTAATTATTGGGGGGCTGTCCAGGTTATAATAAAAACTAATAGAGTTATTGAATATCCTACAACAACATCTGAAATCACTGTGCCCTGGCCTCTGGTACAGTAGCTTCATTTATCAACTAAGATTAGATTCAATTTTACTCTTTACTCTTTTGTTCCTGTGCATATATGAATGTTTTATCTCCTTATATGTCTGTACAATACTTGTATGCCTGGTACCCACTGAATCCAGAAGAGAAGGTCAGATCCTTCTCTTGAACTTGAGTTACAAGACAGTTATGAGTCGCTATGAGAGTGTTGGGAACAAAACCCAGATTCTCTGCAATAGCAGCAAGTACTTTTAACCACTGAGCCATCTCTTCAGCCCCACCCAACATTACTTGAGCACTTGTCCTTGTGGAGGACAATGCATGCCCTTGACCAGCTTGCTATTAAGGTGGTTTTACACAACTTCTCTACCATGATGTGACATATCACCAATCACTCATTTTTCTCTATTTTGAATACATCTTGCTTTTTATAGATTCATTGATTGAAAACCTTAATTATGTCCCTTGCTTCTGTTTGCTTCCAGAGAACAGGTACTTAACTTTGCTTTGCAGTGAGTGAGAAACCAGAACTGCCCGGTGGGCATCATCATCCCTGCATGTTAAGGGGAAGAATTACATTTGTGGTTTTATTTAAATACTTTATTCTTTACTGTAATACAAGAATATGAATGGAGGTTGGAGTACCCTCAGTGCTATGGCATCTACCTAGCATTCATAGACCCTGGATATGACTGGGGATTAGAATAAACTTCAGTGGTATTTACTTCAGTGTGCACAAGAACCTGGGCTCAAGCCTCAGCACTACAAAGGAAAAACAAAACAGAACAAACAAACACCAAACAAACAAAAAACAAACCAAAAAGCAGTATGGGCAGACTCATTAGTACTAGTCAAAATATTCACAGATGTATTTGCCATTTGTACCCACACCTAGTCTCACCATATGCATGCCCTGAAGGACTCAGTGCTAATCGGCCATACCTTTCCAGATCTTTGTTTTGTGCATAGAAACACAGATGTACAAATACATATAATCAAATTAATTTGTATGTAGATAGTGTTAATTTTATTTTTGTTCTTTCTATTCTCTCTGCATTTACCAAAATGGGTTACATTATTTACAGCAGTTGTAAGCGTTCCTGTATGATAAAATGTGGATGTGATTTTTAATAGCTGAATAAATAATCCGTAGAATGGATTTTGTATTTGTTTGACTTCATTAGTAACAGATACTCAGGTAGGTTTCTATTCCATGATTAGTGGTTATGGTACTTTGAATGAGAACGGTCCCATAGGTTCATAGATCTGAATGCTTGATTACTAAGGAATAGCACTGCTTGAAAGGATTAGGTGATGAGGCTTTGTTGAAGGAAGCGTATCACTGGGAATGAGTTTTGAGATTCCAAAAGCCCGTGTCAAACCCAGAGTCTCTTTTGGCCTATACATCAGAATGTAGCTCTTACCTACTTCTCTCACACCACGCTTGCCTGAAGCCATGCTCCCTGCCGTGACGATAATGGATTAAACCTCCGACTCTGTAAGCAAGCTCCCAATTAAATGCTTTCTTTTATAAGAGTTAGCATGGCCATTGGTGTCTCTTCACAGCAATAGAACAGTGACTGATACAATGGTGCTCCTGGCAATACTTTCATGTACATCTTTTATATCTTTTATATCAAGACTTTTGATTCTGTACTAAGTAATCACAGACCTGGAACTTCATGGCAAAGTATGTGTGCATCAGCAAGATTTTCTAGGGTACTGCTTAACCTTCAGCTTTGGAGAACTGATAGGTACACTCACCACATACCCCAGACTTCATTTTGTATTTCTAATTTTGATAAGTTTTACTGAAAGAAGAATGAATGGATGGAAACCTAAGGAGAATGAAGCTTGTGAAATTTAACCTCTGGGCCTCCATGGAACCAGGAGCTTCTAATGCACAAATATGTGTATTTGGGGGTTTTAATCGGTTATTTGAGAATTTCATTCAATGTATTTTGATCACATTCACCCCTTCTTCCAACTCCTCTCAGATGCACCACCCTTCTCTTCTCTAACTTTGTGTTTTTGTTACCTTTTAAAACCCAAGGGGGTCCATCGGTGCTACCCACATACTCTTAGGTATATGTGGATAACACATCCACTGGAACACTGTCAACCTACCAGGTCCATACCCTTAAATCAATACTGACTATACCAGCAGTTGTCAATTGCCAGTAGTTCTTCAACTAAAGGTGGAACTTCATGCACAACTCTCTTTTGTTTTCCAGAATGGTTGTAGTGATTCCTGCTTCCACCAACAATACAAGAGGGAATCCGATATCCCAAATCTCTAAGGCAATAAGTAGTAGTGCATTATAGCTTTCTTGTTAATTTGTTAGTAAATACATTGTAATGAATTGGATGCAAAATGTACCCCTCATAGGGTTTTGTATTTCAGTGGCTGAGCTCTAGCTATTGGTGCTGTTTAAAGAGGTTTTGTGGGGCATTTTTAGAGGTAAAGGAACACTTGGCTGTCAACTTGACTGCATCTAGAGTTTACTAAACTCTTCTAGGCACAGGTCACTGAAGTTGGAACGTGCTTCTTAAATCTGGGCCACATCTTCTTTTAGCAGCCTATATAAAAGACACAGAAGAAGGCAATATTTGCTCTTTGCCTGCTTGCCCTCACTCTCTGGCAAGTTCATTCCTTCACTGGCATTACAGCCTACATTTTCATACACAAGATCCTCTGAGACATTAGCCTTCATGAAGCAAACAAGTATTACATTCTTGGACTGTTAGGGGATGGCCATTGTTGAAATAGTTGAGCCCCAACCTGTAAGACTCTTTAAGAATCCCATTTTTTTTAATATACAGATTTATCTTATTAGTTGTTTCTCTAGAGAACTCTGACTAATGCATAACCTTTCCCTGCCCATCAGTTTAAATAATTGCTTTGAATGTCTCAAGATTCATCCATTCTACAGATAGGATTGAGCCTTTGCTATATTCTAGGTCTTTTTGTAGGGTAGAAAACAGAATTTCTAACAATATGAAGGTTACAATAATAAGAATAACTAATCAAAGTAAAATCAAGAAAAGAAAGCAATGGAAAAGAGGTGTCCAGGTGCCAGGTGCTCACAGGGTGCTGGGCACAGGAGACACAGGTTGAGTCAGGAAAAGAGCTGCTGCAAGAACATCCTCAGAGGTACATACATATCTTCCTCATCCCTCACAAACACACAAACAAGTTTTCATTATTGGATTCTGTAGTTATATCTGCTCTCAATTATTTATGTAAGTTTGACTTTGTATTGACAGTATTAAAATTAATACTTCAATATGCTTTAGAAACTTTCATGTAAATACTGAATATGTAGAGCTAGAGTCATAAAAATACAATTATAAGATTTATTACTTTGATTCGTTTATTTAAATAGTGGATATATAGCAGAAAATTGAGCAGCATCTACTGTTTTAGACTTTGGGGACTCGTTTTCTTAGCTAACTGGCATAAAACTGAACTAAAGGGCTTCACGATATAGGAATTATAAAATTTCCCTCTGACTCTGTCTCTCTACATTTATGTAGGTTGAGTCTAAATCATAATAAATATAGCACCAGCTGAATTTATGGTTAGTATCCTTACTAATAGAGGGGAAAATGGCCTGGTCATATAGTGATACATGTGATGTGCTCAATTGTCCCCAGATGACTGGGGAAGACATCTGTCAGGATGACATAGGTGTGGTGGTTTGAATGAAAATTCCCCCACTAGACCCACAGGGAGTGGGTACTATTAGGAGGTGTGGCCTTGGTGGAGTAGGTGTGGCCTTGGTGGAGTAGGTGTG
>JADRCC010096983.1:0-12315 GCA_019843855.1 Hylomyscus alleni
CCTAAGAATTTCATAAATTCATTGTTTTTAATAGCTGAGTAGTACTCATTGTGTAGATGTACCACCATTTCTGTATCCATTCCTCTGTTGAAGGACATTTGAGTTCTTTCCAGCTTCTGGCTATTATAAATAAGGCTGCTATGAACATGGTGGAGCATGTGTCCTTATTACATGTTGGAGCATCTTCTGGGTATATGCCCAGGAGTGGTATAGCTGGATCCTCTGGTAGAACTATATCCAATTTCCAGAGGAACCACCAAACTGATTTCCAGGGTGGTTGTACCAACTTGCAATCCCACCAGCAATGGAGGAGTGTTCCTCTTTCACTACAACTTCTCCAGCACCTGCTGTCACCTGAGTTTTTTATCCTAGCCATTCTGACTGGTGTGAGGTGCAATCTCAGAGTTGTTTTGATTTGCATTTCCCTGATGACTAAGGATGTTGAACATTTTTTAGGTGCTTTTCAGCCATTTGAGATTCCTTGGTTGAGAATTTTCTACTTAGCTCTGTACTCCACTTTTTAATAGGGTTATTTGGTTTTCTGGAGTCTACCTTCTTGGGTTCTTTGTATATTTTGGATATTATCCCTCTATTGGATGTAGTGTTGATAAAGATCTCTTCCCAATTTGTTGGTTGCCATTTCGTCCTATTGATGGTGTCCCTTACCTTACAGAAGCTTTGCAACTTTATGAGGTCCAATTTGTCAATTCTTGATCTTAGAGCATAAGCTATTGGTGTTCTGTTCAGGAAGTTTTCCCCTGTGCCCAAGTATTCGAGGTTCTTGCCCACTTTCTTTTCTATTAGTTTCAGTGTATCTGGTTTTGTGTGGAGGTCCTTGATCCACTTGGATTTGAGTTTGTATGAGGAGATAAGAATGGATCAATTTGCATCCTCCTACATCTTGCACATAATCCCATCCAAAAGTCACTGCTGTGTATGACAAATTAGTATTATTATCAATGCCAGACATAGCTATGCATGCCTTTAATCATAGCACCTGGGAGGTAGAGGCAGGCAGATCTCTGATTTACATAGGAAATTCTAGACCAGCCAGGGAAACATACTGATATCCTGTCTCAAAAACAAAAAGAACGCCAACTATATTAATAATTACATGATTCCCCCTAAAAAAGCAAGCTCACAGACAGATATAAGAAGTATAAGCCTTTTACAGATTTATGTGTGTGAACATTATTTTTTTTAAGAATCTAGTAGGCAAATTAGGCATGGTACTACATACTTATAACCCCAGCACTTGGATGGCTGGTGTGGCAACAGTGAGATCAGCTGGGGTGATATAAAGAGATCCTGTCCCAAAAAAGAGAGGATATGAGAGGAAAGAAAAATCTAGTGAACAAAAAATACTATATTTTTTTAAAAATACTATATTTTTAAAATTAAACCAATTTAATTTTTATTTTGAACCTACAGTTTACACACACTAACAAAAATGAATTGACTCCTGTGCAGGTTATGTCCCTTTCCTTTAGTAGTATTGTATTTAGGCACCACTGCAAAGCACTGGGTGGGAAATAAAGACTGGCTTACGAAAACATCTAGTCCTAGATACAAGTTTGGACTCATGGTCCTTAATGATGCTGTTAAAAGTCTTTCCTGTCTTGGGTGCCTTTCAGATTCACTACCTCTCTCAGCTGCTTCATCACCCTCATCATCCTGGACATGGCATACTTTCATTTCTTCCCTAGGATCTGACCTTTCCTTATGTCCTCTCCTTGGTCCTCTCCTCTTGGGAAAAGGAGGGGCTTTCTTTTTTGCTACCTTTTCTTTTTGGGTACTGGGGGATTGAACCCCAAACTTTACATGTGCTAGGTGAGTGTTCCACTACTGATCCCAACCTTATTCAGTGGCTCCTTAGAATAACTGTCTCAGGTGTTTTTAGAAACACACACACACACACACACACACACAAAAAAAAAAAAAAAAAAAAAAAAAAACAGGAACCCCTTGCTACAAATTCTCATTGAGATGTATGCATCCATTTGAATGACTAAAGGGTCAAATAGTAAGGTACCAAGGAAAGAAACAAGAATATAAAGATTCATAACTGTGCACATATTATTAATAGAAGTGAGGAGGCATTTAATGAGCTAGTACAACCCTTGCATCAGGCCTAGGCAATTCTTCGCTCTTCCATCATAAGAGGGAGGAATTTTTCATGTAGGAAGCCTCGAGTGCTCTCTTTCCCAAGCATCACAGCAATAGAAAGATAACTAGGACAAGTAGAGAGGCTACAGAGTGGGACCGAGAGCCAGCTGAGCCCCAAGCTCATGAATGTGTAAATGAAGCCCCTGAGCACCCTGTCAGGGGAATTTTCTCCAGTGGCAGCAATAGCAGCAGCCTCAAGCAAAAGCAAGGACTCCCCTGGCGCAGCAGAGAAAACCCGTGATTGAGGTCTGAATGAGCAGCCAAAGGATGTGAATTAAAATGATGAAGAATTCAAGGAATTGAAGGTGTTGTTAAGAGAGACATTATCCACAGGTCCAGACTGAGAGAAGATTAAGGCAATATCGGGAGTGCCTTCCTGTCAGACAGTAGGCATCTTTGTTTAAGGAGGAAAATGCTAGAGAGGAGAAAGTGTTGAGATTTAAGGAGAGAGGTTAAAGTGTTGTTCCTTTAAGAGCTGCTGTGGTTACTAAGACATTCCATAAATTAAGGAAGACTGTTGGTGAGCAAATTCTTAAATCAGCATATCATCCTTTCATGCTACAAGTATAAGGTCAACTCACAACCCAAGCTCAGAGAGGGCTTATCATAAGTATTCTATTAAACTTGACTTTATCAGTTCTAATACCAAGAATCCTACATCCACTATGGCCAAACACATGATCAAGATGGGGGAAGACAAAGGACTGAATGGAATATTGCCTGGAGACACCACATAATTTAATGATTTCTAAAACTTTTAACTTTTGTTCTTTTGGGTTTGTTTGGTTGGTTTGGGTTGGTTTGGTTTCTGGGAGTTCACAATGAGTCCTTCCATACAGTGAATAGTTATCTGACATTTTCATAGTACATGTAACACCCAACTGTATGACATTTAGATCCCTCTGTCATATTTAAGTCAACAGATGCTTCCCATATAATCACTACATTCCAACTGAACTTGCATGGGACTGTATCAGGAACACTGTTCAAAATGTTCTCCCTACATCATCTTAGGTAATACAAAAAAAAAAAAAAAACCCACTGAGGTATAAATTGCCATAATAAACATCTATTTCATTGATTTTTTTTAAAGGTTACCTGACATCACACAGCCGGCAGAGAGCAGGGCTAGAAGTCCAGCTACAGAGTTCAGCCACTGAGTCACTTCCGGTTTGCTGTCATTAGGTGCTTAACTATCAGAAGAGCTGAAACTAACACAAAAGCCTGGGGCATGTTTGTGTAACAGAAGTGTACTAACTCCTTTAACTGGGAAGTAACAAAGGAATGTAACAAAGGAAAGTCTTGAGCAGATGGCTGGCTATTCAAAGCTCTCTATCTTCAAACACCAGCAACTGGGCTAGGGAGCAAAGTTAGACAAGGTTTCTTTAGGCCAAGTTCACTGCCCAAAGAAAGCAGTTCACAGTGGTGGTCCACAAAGCAATATTCCATCTCAAGTTGTAAACCAACAGGTATTGAGGATATATTGTTTAGCTAAGATGCTAAAAGTTTAGTCAGACCCCCCTTTAAAAACAATATTTTTATTAACTCTGAGAATCTCATACAGTGTGCCTTGAACACATTTTAAAATCCAATTTGTGTTGTCCAAGGACTCTTAGGAATGGAGCCTGCCCTGGAGTTTTCTCTGCCTACCAAGGGTCATTAAACAAACAAACAAACAAACAACCAGGGCTGGAGAGATGGCTCAGCAGGTAAGAGCACTGACTGCTCTTCTGAAGGTCCTGAGTTCAATTCCCAGCTACCACATGTGGGTTCACAACCATCTGTAATAAGATCTGATGTCCTGTTCTAGTACGTCTGAAAACAGCTACAGTGTACTTAAATATAATAAATAAATAAATCTTAAAAACAAACAAACGAACAACCTGACTATCTCACCAGCAGCTCTTAAATGCTGATAGGCCCTCAGCTGGTGGTGGGATTTCTTGCCTATCTTCCCCTCTCTATAATGGGGCTTTGGCTGACCAGAGCTTGTGCATGCAGTCATAATCGCTGTGCACAACTGCCCTGCTGTGTTTGGAAAACACTGTTTCTTTGATGTTCTCAGCATCAATCTTTGGAGCCCCTCTTCCAGGAAGATCCCTGAACCTTCGAAAGGACGGGTGTAATATGTTTAAGTTAGTGCGACTTGGCTTGCTTTCACCAGATGCTCTAAGCTGTCTGAAGAGCTGAGTCATTCCAGACAGGGACCTTTGAATGGGCAAGAGAGGCTGGGTAGTGCTTCAAGACAGTGCATTCAGTAAGTGATAATTAGTCTTTACACAATCATAACCATGGATTTTTGAACATAGATACTTTACTGCTTTAAAATGCTTATGGAAAGACATTGGAGAACTCAAGTCAGTAAACAAAAAAACACAGGTAACTTCAGCAAAATATTGATACCAAGGAAAGTATAAAGAAGAGAAAGGAGAACAAGTAAAGGAAAAGCAGAAAAGTGAAATTTAAACTACCAATGCCTGTATTGTTGAATTTTTACATCCAGGCTTGTCCTTGTAATTGAAAGCAATAGGAAAGAACCATTTGGATAATCAATAATGCACTACAAACAACCAAGCAAACGCTCTTGCACTGGAATAGATCAGAGTAAAAGCAGATGGAAGCATCCTGTGGCATAATTTTCTCAGGTTTACTTAGCTGCAGCACTCCTTCTTGTCTGCAGTGTCTGAGTTTTACAGTAGTTGCCTTCCCTGCACTACCTGATGCTCACTATAAGTGAGAGAGCCTTTTCTAATAGCCTGGAAGAAGGGCCTCATTGAACACCTGAGCCCTGTGGCTTCTCAAAAGAACAACGAGTTTTGCCTTTCCCTATAGGTCCTCTCACAGGACATGAAATTATGAATATAATGTCCTCAGGAGCCCTCAGAAAGTGACACACTGGAAGCTCCACTAATCAAAATATACTAAGTTTAGGAGTAGCTGTGAAATCACAAGGAAACACACTTTTTAAGGACATGGAAAAAAAATCAAAGAAGACATTTCTGTGATAGAGATGTAAATGAAAATCATTAAAAATGAAAGTAGGATAACTCACACTAATTTATACAGGAAATTACGGAATTGATTCTGCCAGATCTTCAAAGAATAATTACTACGAATTCTAGAAAGCAACTGAGGAAAAAATACTGATTTTCAACTGAGGTTAGCTTTTTATCCAGATATCAAAATCTTACAAAGACAAAACAAAAACAGGGGTGGTGTTGAAGATTAGCATTTTCCTTGAATATAAACATGAAAATCATTAGCAAAAAAAAAATTTAAAAAACAATATAAAAACTATACACCATGACACAGTAGAGCAGCTGTGTATATGAACTGGCAGCAGTTGCAGTAGCATTCATAAGACCTGTGCAGGGCCATCCCAGACCAAATCCCAGCGTGGAGAGTGGAGTGAGCATATAGTCCCACCCCTAGCTGTAGAGCAATTGGTAGTTCTTAGCTGCTGAGAGAGGAAGGGTCAGATTTCTCTAAGAGTGGAACCCTCCCTCAGTAAGTTCACTATGCTCTAGTGGAAGACCACACACCCAAGAATAGTTTGGACTGAACAACTTGGTCTTAAGGTTTTGTTTTTAAAGGACACAGAGTTGGGAGGAATGGGAGGGAGCGGTGATCTGGGAAAAGATGGGGTAGGGCAGCTGAATGGGATCAAAACGTGTTAAACAAAACTTTGATCTCTCAGAGAACTAATTTTTGAAAAAATTTAGAGAGCATCTGAAGATTTCTTTTTAAAAATCATATTATTTGGTTTTTACTCTTGCTCCCTGGGCTATCTAATATCTAGCTCTTGCTCATGCAAGCAGTGTTGGGAATGGGTTCCATCTCATGGAGTGGGCCTTAAGTCAAATCAGTTATTTGCTACTCCCACAAGCTGTGGGCCACCATTATCCTGGCATATCTTGCAGACAGGACAGGATTTGAAGATAAAGGGTTTGTGGCTGAGTTGGTGTTTACCCTTCTCTTTAGGTAGCATGCAGAGTACCTTTCTGTATGAAAGATGGCTAGCATGTAGGAGTGAAGTAGGTTCTATATAGTAGACACCAGTGTGACATCTCCTTGTCCAATGACTTGTATAGATGTTGTCTTCAGCTATAAGGCCTCACTTTCAGTTTGCAAAGAGGAACCTATAGTCTTGATAATCACCTGGGTTATTTGGGGGTTCCTATGAGGCCCCTTTGGCCAAAAACTCAATTGTATAGGACCCAATCCTGGTACTAGAAGCTTTGTTTGGTGACAAGAGATGGTCAGTTGGGATTCTGTCTCTATTATTTGGTGATTTCATTTAGAGTACCTTGATATATATTGTATGTATTTTAGGAAGTTTCTACTGTATTAGGTATCTGTACTACCCCTCAAATGTTCCTTAATTTTAACTGTCTCTCCATATATTCCCTCCAACAACCCCTTGTCGCCTACCCTGTCCTCTCTCCTTAATCCTCCCATTCTTGTGTCCATATATATGCATAGCTAGCTATCTACTCTATTTCTGTTTCCTGATGTGGCCTATATATTCCCTCTAGTCCCTTACCCTATACCTACCTTCAATGGTTCTATGTGTTTTAGTTTGCTTGTCTGTCACTGACTTCACACCTAATACCCACATATAAGCAAATATTCATCTTTCTGGGTCTGGGTTACCTTACTCAGGATGGTCTTTTCTAGTTTCATCTATTTGCCTGCAGATTTCATGATGCCATTGTTTCTAATAGCTGAGTAATACTCTATTGTGGAAATGTGCCTCATTTTCTTTATCCATTCTTCTGTCTAGGAGCATCTAGGTTGTTTCCAATTTCAGGCTACTCTTAGTAGAACTGCTATAAACATGGCTGAACAAGTGTCAGGTAGAATAAAGTATCCTTTGAGTATATGCTCAAGAGTGATGCAGCTGGATCTTTAGGTCAATCAATTCCCATCTTCCTGAGGAACTGCCAGATTGACTCTCATAGTGTCTAAATTGATTTGCACTCCCGCCAGCAATGTGTGAATGTTCTCCTAGCTCCACATCCTGACCAGCATGAGCTGTCGCTTGTTTGGCTGATCTGAGCCATTCTGAGAAACGAATGATAAAATCTCAAACTAGGTTTGATTTGCACTTCCCTGATGGTTAACCATGTTGAACGTTTCTTTAAGTGTTTCTCAGCCACTTGAGTTTCCTCTATTAAGAATTTTCTGTTAAGATCTGTATCCCTTTATAAAAAAAATATTGCAGTATTTGGTTTCTTGATATTTAGGGTTTTTTTTTTCCTAGCTCTTTAGGTATTTTAGATATTAGCCCTCTATCAGATGTTTAATTATTAAAAATAATCTTATCCTATTGTATAGGTTGCTGCTTTGCCCTATTGACAGTGTCCTTTGCCTTGCAGAAGCTTTTCAGTTTCATAGAGTCCCATTTATCATGCGTTGATCTTAGTGCCTGTGCTAACAGTGAAAGCCTTTTCCCATGCCAGTAAGTTCAAGGCTATTGCCCATTTTCTTTTACTTTAGGTTCAGTATATCTGGTTTTATGTTGAGGTCTTTGAATCACTTGTAGTTGAGTCTGTACAGGGTGATAAATATGGATCTATTTAGATTCTTTACATGCAGACATCCAGTTTGACCAGCACCATTTCTTGAAGATGTTACCTTTTTTCTAAAATATATTTCTTGCTTCTTTATTAAAAAAAAAAAAGGTATTCACAGGTGTGTGGATTTATTTCTAGGACTTCAATTAAATGTCACTGATCAACATTTCTGGGATTTAAAAATTGTATTTCATTCTTTAACACTTTTACAAATATGCTAATAAATGCATTTCAAAAAACATGTTGTGGGTTTAGATTACTAGTAGACCACTTGTTTAACATGTATGGAGCCCTAGGTTCAATCTTCAGCATCACAAAAGCTAAAAGAACATGTTAAAAGAGAAGAGAAAAGGAAAATACATGGTGATGCAAAACTTCTTATTTTAAAAATTATTATCATAGGTGGTATAAAGATGGGAGAGGTAATTATGAAAGGGGAGGTGGAGAGAGGGATGGAAGAGTAGGGCAGAAGAGGGACTTGGGGGAGGGGTAACTAACACTTTTAGTTTGAAAAGGCCACATGGAAATTTATTTCTTAATAGCTTCATATGTAATTATATATCATTTATATTTAAATATATAATTTATATATTTATATATATTTAATTGGAGTTATACTACACAGGGGACTATGCTTATATCAGATGCCTTAGGTTAACAAACAAACTATGGAATACTTCCCCCTTCTTCAGAGGTCTCCTGGATACTTCAAAAACAACACATCTATTGTATTATTGCTATTAATTGCCTACCCATCCTATTAATGAAGACACCACACATTTTGGTCCCAGGACATGGAGAAATCAAGTTGTTACTGACCAAAAAAGTTCTTCCCTGTTGGCCAGCTTTCATACACTTGAAGGTGCTTATACAGATGACTTCTGGCAAGAATGGGAGTTGGGGAGTGGAGCTGTGGGTATCTCATCAAAATCTTACATATCTGTGTCCTGTAAATAATTAGTTTGCCAAGATGTACCTGTCCATGAGGCACCAGTGTTGTTGGGGAGTTACTAACTACTGTCTGGTTGGAATGAAGACCTGCTTCATGTGAATAAATGCATGCCTGGTTCTGTGAATCTGGTCAAGAACCTACTGCTGCCTGGCAGTGGTGGCGCACGCCTTTAATCCCAGCACTTGGGAGGCAGAGGCAGGCGGATTTCTGAGTTTGAGGCCAACCTGGTCTACAGAGTGAGTTCCAGGACAGCCAGGGCTACACAGAGAAACTCTGTCTCAAATAACAAAAAAGAAGCAGAAGCAGAAGCAGAGGAAGAGGAAGAGGAGGAAGTACCTACTATTAAAGAGATCATAGGCCCAGGAAAGAATTGATAACTATTTTTCTGCTGAGTGAACATACTGTCAAACTGTCCCCCAGCTTTATATTTAGTACACCTCTTGGACCTCACCAAATCTGTACCAGGGACATTGCGCTCATGAACTCTGAGCCCTCACAGGCTCTGCTCATTATCAAGTCTAGCATGAAGCGAGAACGAGTTTATAGTCCCCACTCCCAACTGAAGAGCTATGAATAGTTGATAGGTTATGGAAATGAGAAAGTCAATTTTCTTTAAGGGCACGACTCCATGTTTTCATTAAGGCCAGGCTACAGTAGGTGGCTCTACACCCAGGAGTACATGCACAGCACAAATTGGAGTTGATAGGTTATTAGATTTAGATTAAAAGAGGATAAAGTTGGGAGGGTTGAAGGTGAGAATTCATTTGGGAGGAGTTAGAGAGAAGGAATGGTGTAAATAGGATCAAAATACATTGTATGAAATTCAATGTATTAAATTAAAAATTAACTTTAAAAACAGTATAAATAAATGTTACAGCTTTTTAAATTTAAAAATATATTTTATAGGCTGGAGAGATGGCTCAGCAGTTAAGAGCACTGACTGCTCTTCCAAAGGTCTTGAGTTCAAATCCCAGCAACCACATGATAGCTCACAACCATCCAAATGAGATCTGATGCCCTCTTCTGGAGTGTCTGAAGACAGCTACAGTGTACTTACATATAATAAATAAATAAATCTTTTAAAAAAGAATATATTTTATTTATTCTTTGAAATTGTCAAATACGTAGAGTAAATCTTGGACATATATACCCCCAATTTCTCCTCCACTTCTCTCTGGGATCATCCCAATCCATCTCGTTCCCAACTTCATGTCTTCTTCTGTTACTTGCAATGCCTTTTACTCAATGAGTCAAATTAGCGGCTGCCCACATGCGCATGGGAATGTCATCACCCATTTGGGCACGAGCAATGGCCAGCGTCCACATCCTCCCCGTCAAAATGAATCTCCCTCTCCCAGCAATCATCAACTACCAATATTTCCTCAAGTAGAGTCTGGGCCTCATGAGCTCTTCTCTGGTCCATGCTGGAATTTCAGCTGGCTTGAACATTATGCAGGTTGTCACAGTTGCTGTGAATTCGTGTATGCAACAGCCATGTCATGTCCAGAAAACAGTATTGTATAGCACTCTTTCCTATCCTCCAATTCTTACATTCTTTCTGCTTCCTCTTCTGCGATGTTCTCTGAGCTTTACAAGAGGCTGATCTAGGTGTCCCATCCACAGCTGAGAACTCTCAGTCACTTATTCTCAGCTCCTTGAACAGTTGCCAGTTTTAAACTGAGTTAACTACTAAACAATGCAATAAGAATCCTTTCTGACCAAGACTCAGAGCAGCATAGACCTATAGATATAAAAAATAAAGATTTAGGAGACAGTTTGACAATATAACAATTTAACAAAACAGTAACATTAGGTTCCCCTTTAGGGCCTATATCCTCCCTAACAATAAGTTTTGGGTATGTTTACAGTACCAGCTATGACTTTCCTTGTATGGAGTAAGCATCTCATCAAGAGGGTGGTTGATTATCCTGATTAAGTTTGGCCACTATTGGCTATATTTGGCCACTATAGCACTACCGGCTATGCCTTGTTTGTTAGGTTAGTATTATTGCATTTGTGGTTCAGTACTAGGTAAGACTGTTGTTGTCTTTTCTACCCTATTGACCTGCGTAGCACATCCTGCATTCTGAAAGCCAGCTAGCAAGGAGCAAGTTTTCTAATTAGTTCAAGATTGATTTCTCTACGTCCTGAAAGTAAAATATGTGGTCTATTCAGCAAGAGGTTCTTACCATTTGGCTATGGTAGGCGACCAAGAGCACTAACAATAGCTTGTGTTGTTTGGGGTGTCCATGGGACCTGCCTGATCATAACTCATAGGGCAGTAACCTCTGTCTGCGCTGAGATTTTTATTTAATTACTCATTATCTTCTAGACGAGCATTGTTTATCCATGTGGGGTACTTCTGTTTAAACTTCTTTTGGCTTAAAATGATGCTTTTTAAAAAATGATACTTTTCATTAGCTTACAAATTAACCTGTTTTCATAAAATATTTTCATACATCCTTAAGTTTGGGTTAACCTAGCCCCTACACCTTTCTTTTCCCACATCCTCCTGTCCCCAGTGCTTAAATCTTTACAAGTATATCATCAAGCTATTTATGAAGTGTTAAGAAAACTGAAACTTTTGACCTACCGTAGAACATCTTTTGACTGAGAACATATGTATTTAATCATAGAATCTGGATTTGAGTCTGAGCCCTCTCTGTTATAATTAGCCAGTGCAAATCTCTTCAAGTTCCATTTCTTCTTTGATAAAACCACCATAATAGTGGTGCCCACCTCATGTATTTGTGGTAAACATTAAATTATACAAACAGAGCTCATAAAACAATCCTTGTCAGATATTAAAGGACCATCACATCAAATTTTTAATAAAAAATTCTATGTAATGTCAAAAATATAGAAACTAAGATGATGAGATTAACAATATCTTTATATTTTTAAATATTAAATTGCATAAAGATCCATGGTGCTGAGATCAAAGCCTGAGGTAGGTACTTAAAACCAAAAGGTAATTAATGGTAAGTGTGCATATGATTTGTGGGGGCTGGCACTCTTTCTGTCTTCTTCACAAAGCCTCAGATAGTCACTAAGTTTCAGAATTGTTCATTTAGAGAAGCTGCCTATCTAGGAGTTGTCTGAAGTTGTTTCTAAATTTTGAAAGTCAGGCAAGGCTCTAATGTGAGGAGGAACCGAAGAGAGACAATTAACTTCAACATGAAAAGATGCTTGGCCAATTAGCTGTTGTGATGGATGGATTTGACATGCATAGGAAGACTTCTCTTTGTTCCACTAATAGCAGAGAGTTCATCATTTTGATGTGTTGGAAAGAACAGCTCCCCATGGACACAAATTTTCCAGGTTGTCCTCTCCTTTATCACCTAAAGTTTACAGTGATGGGTGATCTGTGGCAGAAGTTTAAAGAAAGTATGACCAAAGGTTCAATATTTGTTGACTCAGTGACAAGGTATTTTCAATATTATGTGTTTATGGTGTTCCTTCTAAGAACTACATTATTGTCCTAACACTCTGTACTAGCCCCCAGGGTGTTGGCTGCCAGTTCAGCCCTGGGCAGAGAAACTACTGCTAGTTTTCATAGGAATCTTATTTGTCAGATGATTTATCTGATATTTCCTGTTTCCTACTTCAAAAAAAAAAAAA
>JADRCC010097018.1:0-17119 GCA_019843855.1 Hylomyscus alleni
TTTTTTTTTTATTTTTGAGGGGAAACTAGGAAAGGAGAAATCATACGATATGTAAATAAAGAAAATATCTAATAAAAAAAAAGAATTCAAAAAAAAAAAGAAAGAAAACCTCATCACACGGAGAACACTGACTCATTGCCATCAGCTGAGGAATTGGTATTGTGTCCCTGCTACTAGAGTTCTTGACTTGGTGATATAAGACGGTCATTACTATCACCACTCAGCCATCAGCAGCACTTTTAAATTTACTCTGAAACAGAAGAGTAAACTAAAATACAGTGTATCATATGATAAATTCAAACTACCTCTTAAAAAGGCAACATCAGATAGTAAAATCAAAAACCAGACTAAGAAAGAAAAGTCACTGTTGACACAAGCAACTAATTTACTGCTCCAAGATGGTCATTAACTGTTTTTGCTCCAAGAGAGAGAAATCTATTGAAAGGCCAGAGATAAATACCATTTCAATGGTTTCTAATGAGACAGAAGTTGTATGGAAATGGATCTCCCCACTAGCACTCCTCCCTAAATAGGCTCCCTTATTACATAATATAAAGGATGAAAACATTTTGGCTACTAATCCTTCATAATCCTAACCCTTGGATACTAAAACTAGGAAGTATTTACTCTCTTATATTTCCAGGTAAAGATTGGATGTTCTCAGTTCAGATCACCAGGACCATAACAATTCTCTGTATTAATTAGAAGAGTATGTTCTTTCCTTGTGTATGGCATTTAGTGACTTCTATAACTTTTTAAAAAACACCTCATGGGGATTTAAAGAATGGACACAGGTGACATTTAAGAACAATTTTAATACTGCAATCAATGAAGAATTAATTTTCTTCAAGGCTAGAATTTCTTGCATCTGGAACTGGGATCTATTCTCTCACTCACACTAAGCTTGCACTGGACCATTGACCTGTAGTCTCAGCCTCACATATTTTTTTAAAAGAATTCCTAGAGCTTTCTAGAATATTTATATTTATCACTTAGAGGACATTTTGTTCTTGCTGGTTTTTCTGTTCTTTTCATATTAGTAGCATGGCCCTGGTTTGTGAATACTCTGCACTTGACCTGAGAAGTGGACTTACCCTGGCCTCTCAGCTAAAATAAACAGAAAGCCATTCCGTTCGGGTCCACTGCTGGTAGTCACCTCATTACCATGCCCAACCCATGGCTACCTTGGTTAAGATGGCCACTGGCCATCTTCCAAAGAACCACATCTGTGCTACACTTATTCACTGGACTGGAACAACCTCCCTCCCCCTCCCATCACCACAACCACACACACACATACACACACACTCTGATTTTTAGTTGTTTGTATAACTACTTTCTTGCTTACAAAATTCAGTTCTGAATTGCAGTATCCCATGTTGGTCAATCAAGTCTCCCTGGACTTTGGTTCTTTTTAAATATCACCAGTAGTGCTTTCTATTTACTTTATATCATTCTCAAAAAGATTAAAGTAATTCACTTCCAATATGACTGTAATAACCAATTCTGTGACAGTAAATACGTTAGGACAATAAGAAAACATATAACCCTTTCAGTATTCTTCCATTAAAGTCACTACTTTTGAGAATACCAACCTATCTAAATGCTCCTGGTAAAGCTAACATGTGGGAAAACATTGCTCAAAAGTGCCATGGTACCTCTGATAAAGCACAGGCTGATAAGACTTTCTAGAGTGACAGTGTGATGATCTACCTTTGTTCTCAACTCTGGTTTCCAAAGAAATTCCCATCTTAATCTAGCTGCGACTCATAGCAGTAGAGGATATGGAGCCTGAAGTTGTCATCTCCTCTAGCCAGGAAGGACTCCCAGTGGAGGAATACTGAAACCAATCCGTGTTGCAGGTTTTTCCCTATCCAATCTCATTAAGGCATTAGGGCTATAATTGGACAGGAGAAGGGAGGCAGAATGAGGAGTAGAGAAGACAGAGAGAGAGGTCTGAGAAGAGGGAGAACCAGAATGGAGGCTGATGTGGTGTTATCAAAAGGTTAAAATAATTGTGTTAAAGCTTTATCATTATCATTTGGCTCTGAAATTATTGTACTGGCATCTTGTAAATTGTGTTATTATTGATACATAGATCTGATTGGCTATTTAAGCACTAAGAGTCTTGATTCTACCAGGTAATTAGGTGTTGAGATGGCTAACCAGAGGTGCGTGGGGCATTGTGTGAAAGCAAGAGGAACTAGGGGGTGGGGGGTTGTCCAAGAGATGGCCTGGTGGGAGCCATGTGGCCTAGCAGGACTGGCGAGTTGGTAGGCTGAGAGACCCAGCAAGTGAGATCAACTGGCACAGGGGCTAGCTCTAGATACTTCCCACAACAAATCCACCCCCAAAACTTTTGGCCCAAAATTTATCCTGCCTGCAAGAAGTGCAGAGATAAAGATGGAGCAGAGACTAAGGGAATTCTCAACCAATGACTGGCTAGGTTGAGACTCATCCCATGGGCAAGAACCATGTTGTGTTTGCAGACAGGAGCCTAACATAGCTGTCCTTTGAGAGGCTCCACCCAGTGCTGACTGAAACAGATGCAGAGACCCAGAGTTGAACAATAGATAGAGCCAATAGAGCCATTGAATCTTGGGGAAGAGTTAGGGGAAGGACTGAGGTCCTCGAAGGGGATAGGAAATCCACAAGAAGACCAACAGAGTTAACTAACCTGGACCCTCAGAGACTCCCAGAGAATTAATCACCAACCAACAAGCAAGCCTGGGTTGGTGACATTCTTAGCAAATGTGCAGCTTGGTCTTCATGTGAGTCCACCATCAACTAAAACAGGAGAGCTGCCTTTGTCCCTGTTGCCTATCTGTGAATCCTGTTTCCCTAGCTGGCTGCCTTGAATGGCCTCACTGGGAGAGAGAATATGCTTTGTCCTGAAGTGACTTGACGTGTCAGACGGCTGTTTTCAGAGGAGAAGGGGATGGGGGAAGGAGGAGAGGAGCTGTGGGAGAAGGGATAGAGAGGAAGGGCTATGAATAGGATGTAAAGGGAATAAATTAATTAATTAATGGAAAAATGTTTATCAACAGTAGAGTACAGAGCAACAATTAAATAAAAAGAGGCCATGATTTGAAAAAGCAATAGGGTTACATGGTAGGGATTGGAGGGAGGAAAGGGAAGGGGAAATGTAATCATAGTATAATTATAAAGTGCTTTAAAATTTATTTAAATGTAAATAAAAAAGAGTAGGGGACATAAAAAGTGCCAAAAGCAGAAGGAAAGATGAGCATGTTGTCAAGAATTCACACAAAGAATTTTTTGGAATGATATGAATTTAAGAATTTAGGTTGGATGTGAGTAGCTGGAAAGAACCATGAATTTTCCACAGCAGATTATTGCAAAAATATCTAAATTTTGGAGCAAAAGTTATAAGTGCAGATTAAATTGTAAGTTTCTCAAGTATTCTAGAAGCAGAGCATTCCAAAAGTTAAATGTCTTCTTATGAGTCCTGTTTACCCAGTCCAAGCCCTCTGTAAGAGTCTATGCAGCTCTGCAAACACATTCACAGTGACAAGAAGCATACTTTTTTCAGAGTGATCCTTATCTTCCTGGATTGCCACAATGATTAAAAAGTTATTCTGCTCAGTTAAAAATTTATTCTAATTCTGGCCAGTAACAGAACAGTAGAAAGTCCAGCAAGATGTTTCATTAAAGCTTACTCAACCCAAATTGGCTGCCACATAATTTCCACTGGTTTGAGGGGACAGTAATTTGGATGTATCCTTGAAAGCTCAAATTTTGAATAATTAATTCTCAGCATGTCTATGTTGGAAGGCAGAAGGTAGAGCCCAACAAGAAGTAATTAGGTCATCATTCATGAAAGCTTTCTTAGAAAAGCAAGTTCTGCCTGCTTTCTTGTTCACTCCCTGGTATGAGCCCTCTCCTCTTTCTCATTTTCTCTTATATACACTGAGTTGAACCTCCTCCTTCCACACTGGGTGATACAGACATAAGGGTCCTCACCAGCTGAAGGAAAGGGTATTTAACCTTGGACTTCCAGTCTCTAGAACTGTAAAATATAAGGCAGGGTGTCCACTCCATCCTCTCACACCTTTGAATATATTCTCCTGGTGCCAACAGCCATTTTTGAATGAACTCAGGACAACACATAAAGTTCTTGAGAAGAACATACTCTCTTCCCACCTGCGGCTCCCCCTTGTCTTCTATGTTTTCTGCATCTTTTCCTTTTCCTCTGACAAATTGCATCCAGCTCTTATAATTCTTTAATATAACATTTTAACCTTAAAAATTGTTTGGGCTCTTGTTCTCTTGGTCACTTGGTCTCTTGCCTTCTTGCTCCCGCTCTCTCTGTCCCCTTGCCCATTCCCCATTCCCTTTCCCTCCTCTCTCCACATGCTCATGGCCTGCCTCTCTCTCTCTGTCTCTGTCTCTCTCTGTCTCTCTCTGTCTCTCTCTGTCTCTCTGTCTCTCTCTCTGTCTCTCTCTCTCTGCCTCTCTCTCTCTCTCTCTCTCTCTCTCTCTGTGTGTGTGTGTGTGTGTGTGTGTGTGTGTGTGTGTGTGTGTGTGTGTGTGTGTGCCTTTCTCTGCCTCTACTACTCTCTTGACTCCCCTCTCAATGCCCTGAATAAACCTTATTCTATACTAAAAAAAATTGTTTGGAAGAACTTGTACATTAGTCATGTATTTAAATCCTTTCCTCCATCCCCTTTCCCTCCTTCAATTCTCCCCATACCCCTCATCCCTCTAAGGTCTGTGACCTCTTCTTCTATAATTATAGTTACACATATATGTGTTTGTATACAACCTCCTGAGTTCATTTAGTGTTTCTTTTCTATACATATGTTTAGGTCTTGCTAGTTGGGATTGGGTAACCTATCATAGAACACCTTGCTGGGGAAGTCTGATTTTCCCTACACAGTCATTGACTGTCTATAGTTCCTCACCTAGAGATGGAGCCTTGTGAAATTTCTCCTACCCACACTGGCATGTAGACTGATCTTGCCATTACCTAGACCTTGTTTAGATAGCATCAAACATTGTTGATGTCTCATGGGAGCAGCATCCCTGGCATGTCTAGAAGATACTATTCTAGCAGTAGGCACCCTGGTTTTCTGGCTCATACAATCATTCCATCTCATCTTCTGCAATAATCAAGCCTTGGGTATAAAGGCTGTATTGTATATGTGCCAGTTGGGGTTGAATACCTCATAGTCACTAGCCACTGCATTTTGACCAACTGTGGATCCCTGTATGAGCCTCTTTGATGGCTTCTTTGATGAGGGTTGAGAGCTAGCTACACTTGTCTGTGAGTATAAAACAACATAAACCATTGCTATGTCCCTTGGTTGCCTTGATTGTCTCCCAGAACTTGAAGGTAAGACCCTACTACTTAAGATACTACTTAAGTTCAAACATTCTTCAGATGAGGACTTAAGAGGCATCAAGTTGGAACTGACCTGAATGCCCCATTTCTGAGGACAAGCTTTCATAGTGTTAGAAGTAATGTGCAAACTGCTAAGGAAGAAAAGAAATAAATATTCCTACCCAGCTATACAGCCTATAAGTCACAGCAATGACCAGCCTGGCAAGATATAACCATTGGGCTTATAGTGAAACTATTATCTTGGAGTAATCAACAGGCCATCGAATCAGACTTAATATCCACTTACTAGGAGAAAACTCATGCCTGATACTGGAAACCTAATGAACTACACATGGCTAGACCTCATAAGGGAAACTACTATTACATTTTTTTCTAAATCAGTAAAATATATAACTATATTCTAAGTGACATAATACTTTATTAGTTCTTTAAGAATATCAAACACCTAAGACCATTGGAAAACCTGACTATTTACTGTATGTGTCATGTCATTCCTCCCTCCTCCCCTTAACCCAATGGGTCTCAACCAGAGGATCATGATCCCTTTGAGAAGCAAATGACTCTTTCATAGGGGTCACCTAAGACCATTGGAAAACCTGACTACTGTATGAACCATAACAGAAGCAAAATTATAATTATGAAGTAACAACAGGAAAAACTTTATGATTGGTGGTCACCACCACAGGAGGAACTGTTTTAAGGTTCCCAGCATTAGGAAGATTGAGACCACTGCCTTAATCTCTCCTGGTTCTCCTCATCCACTCCCCATCCACTTCCAACTTCAACAAGTTCACCTTTTCCTTTTATAACCCAACTAATGCAATTTCTGCCGCTCATGTACTCAAGGGGTGAGATCATACACTGAAGCAGGCTCCACCTATCAAAGGCCACACCTTTAATAAAAACTGACTGTCCCTGACCCAGCAGCCAGCAACTCTCAATAGCTCTTGAGGCTGTGGTGGGAGTTCATGAATCCTCCTCTATGCTGGAATGTTGATCAGCTGGATCTTAAGCACATCTCTTGCAGATAAGCACAGCTGCTGTGAGCTCAGGAGTGGGGTGATTATATCTAATCCAGAATGCACTGTTTTTCTCTGGTTCTTCTTGACCTCTGGCCCTTACAATCCCTCTTTACTGGATCCTGGAGCTGGGAGATGCATATAGCTGCTGCTCTTAAAACACTAAAAGGCAAAGAAATTCAGTTAAAAACAACAGAGAACTTTGGTTGAAGCCAGGATAGGTTTGTACCTCTACAGCATCCTAAACATGATGCATCTGACAGGAGTAGGAATGTGTAATTGAAGACTGCAAGTAACTATTTCTCATAAACTAAAATTTAATATAAAGCTACTCAATGCTTTAATATCCAATTCGAAAAGCCTAAGCATTGTGCAGAGCTAGATCCTTGACTAGAGAACATTAAAGAGAGAAGACAGTTAACTTATCTCACATATTATTTTTCAGATAATCAATGCCTATTGGTTGAATGAAAATGTACATGAACAAATGAACTGCCCACTAGAGCTTATTTTCTGTGATGACTTTTACAGTTTCTCTCCAAAATGTTACGTACACTTTAATCATTTTTTAAATTAACTCTATTAAGAAGCTTGGTACTTATGAAGATTAGACAAAATCATGCGTTCAAGTGGTTAGAAATAGTGTCTGGCAGTCACTAAATGTTAACTAATGATTTTCTTCTGTTTTCTAGTTATTTTTTAAAAAATAGGATTATGTTGATGCCCTCGGGCTCACTAATCTCAAAATCATTCCCCTAATCCACTAATGAAAAGATCTGGGGTAGCAATCAGCTCCTACTCTGTGCCTTTAACTGGGCCACCCACACTCACGCCAACCCTTTGGTGCTGGCACCAGTAAAATATACAAAAAATCCTGAATTTTTTTCCACTTCATTCTCTGCACTGTTTTGTTGCCTCTGACCTTTGGGCCAAGTCTACTATGTCCAGTCACCACTTGTCTGTTCCCTGTTGGACCCAATGTCTGAACTTAACTTACTTCATTTGACTCTGTTCTTTCCCCTCTCTCTCAATCAGCCCAGTGAAGGTTCTATCATTTCCAACAAGGCCCACTCCACTAATCCAAGTTTTTGGGTTTGCCTCTGCCACTTATGGTTCAAAAATTCCAAACTGTAGTTGGCGTTATTATTGCAGCTTATCACTCAAAACTAGGAGATAGGTTTGATGTTCTTTGTGTTTCTGTATTTCTGGAACAGAAGCGGGAAAAAGAATTTCATCAAGCATCAGATTTTCTTCTTTTATTTCTCTGTTAATTCTATATGGGACTGGCTGCCCCACCAGATCTGTTGGCTCTGCCTCAGTCTGTGGTTCTCAGACCCAGCTACTCACCAAGATTATGCCACAAATGATTTCTTGGATGCATGTGTGTGTTCTTTCTTCAAGGGCTTGTGTTTACAGGTTGCTATGAGTGACTAGAGCTGTTGCCAGAATGCATGAAGCCTCTCTGATTTTCTGAGTATATCTGAAAATTTATTGACTGAAGCCTAAGCTTGAGATAATATCAATAGATAAGGCACAGCTTTGGTAAATTCATCAGTTACAATGACACCATCAGCTCTAGATAGACAAGAAACACTTGCTGTCTTTTTAACCTCTGACTTGTGGGAGCTTTCCATGCACAATCTCATCTGTTAGTTACATAAAGACCAAAACTGTGAGGTCTGTGCTCCTGAAAAAATAACATTCTTGACTTGCTTGCTTCATGACACACTATGCAGATACTGTGTCTCCTCTTAAGCTGAAAACAAAAGATTGAACATGAGACTCCACATGAGACCTAATAAAGGCACTAACAAAATCCCACTTTCCACTCCCTGTGCTTTATGCCATACTCCTAATATTGTGACCAAACTGGTCTTCAACACTTTAGACTCAAGTGGAAGGGGAAGGTTTCATTGTTTCCTGAATGGTTGGATTTTAAAAATAAATTTACTCAATGTATTTTGTCATATTTCCCCCTTCCCCAACTCCTCCCAATAGCCCTCTTTCCTAACCAATCTACTTCAGTTTCTTTCTCTTGCTTTATAAAAACAGAGTCCATTTTGTGTGGTCTAACTCTTCCTGAGCATGGGGCCTGCCCTGGAGTGTGGTTGACAGGCCCAATGAATAGCATTCATTGAAAAGAAGTGATTTTTCCCCCTTTCCCTTGATAACTTTCAGTTGCAAATATTGTTTTCCTAAGGGTAGGGCCCTGTGTCCATTTCGCTTTCTCCATACATTGATTTTTGTCCTGTTCGAACTTGAGGTCTTGTGCATGCTAGCACCACCTCTGCGAGTGCCTATGACCATCAGTCCTGTTATGTCTGAGAAATGCTGTTTCCTTGAAGTCACCCACCACCTCTGGCTTTTAAATTCTGCCTCCTTTACCACATCATTTCCTGAGCCTTGAGGAGAGAGGTGTTATGCAGAGATTCCATTTAGGGCTGAGTACTTTAATATTTCTTGCTTTCTGCATGTTGTTCAGTTGCAGGTCTCTTGAGTTAATTACCATCTACTGAAAGAAGTTCTCTTATGAGAGTTCTGTATTACAGTGGTCTGTAGATATGAGTCATTTGGAGTAATTTTACTGCTATGTTCATTTAGTCTTTCTCTTAGGCCTATCATCTAGTCTCAGCTTCTGAACCTCATTAACAGTGCCAACATGTGTTCCATCTCATAGAGTAGCCATAAACCTTATCAAAAGTAGTCAATTGTTCCAATAACATCCATGCTACTATTGCACCAGTGAGTGTATCTTGCAAACTGATTGCTACTACAGCTCTCAGGGAACATAGCTGGATGAGACTATGCTTTTCTCCTCCAGTAACTTGTATATTATCATCCAACACAATGAATGCTAGTCGTAAGAGATCAAACTTCTAGTTGAGCACCAGCTTGATTTCTCCATGTTCAATAGCATAAGTATGTGGCCTCTTCAGTAATAATCTCTTAGCATCATGTTGTGGAAGGTAACCAATATCATTGGCAATAGTTTGTAATATTTGAGGGTGGTAGGTGGGACTGTTTTTGCCAATGGCTCAACCCGGGTATAGGTTTGATACGGTAGTATATGATGTCCAATTGGAATGTTGTCTCCCCCATTCTACTGTAACTCTATTTAAATTCAATTTATATGTGCATATATTTTAGGAATTGTCTACAGGAATAGGCTTCTGTATGGCTTTTCAAAAGACCTTTAGTGTAAGTTGTCCCTTCCAGTGGTCCCTTCTCTACTCTGTCCACCTATCACTCTCTCCATTTAATCCTCCTATTCTAATTTTCCCTTTATTATGTAGTAACAATGTAGTTATATCTCATCCTTGGTCCCTAGAAGATCATCTCCTTCATCCTAGTTCCCTACTTTCTGTTTAACCGTGGTGGTTATTCTAATTGAAACACATATATCTAAAAGCTAACATTGGCATATGAGAGAAAACATTGAGTATTTGTCTTTCTGGGTGTCAGTTACATCATTCTGATTGGTTTTTTCTAGGGCCATCCATTTACCTGCAGATTTAATAATTCCATTTTTCTTAAAATCCAAATACTATTTCATTGTATAAATGAAATAATTTCATTTATATTATCCAATTTACCGGGGGATGAACTTCAAGGCTGTTTCTAATTTCTGGATATTATGAACATGGAAGAGCAGGGGACTCTTTTGTATACATGTCCCTTGTGTATATGACCAAAAGTTTCATAGCTAGATCTTAAGATAGATCAGTTTTCAGCTTTTGGAAGAACTTCTGTACTGATTTCCATGGTGGCCATATAAATTTCCATGGTAGCCATATAAATTTGCACTCCTACCACAATGAATAAATGTTTCTCTTTCTTCAAATTCTTGCCAGCATCTGCTGCCATTTGTTTTATTTATCTTGACTATCTTGGCTGGAGAAAGATGAATTCTCAAAGTAGTTTTATCTGCATTTCTGTAGTGATTAAATATATTGGACAATCTTGTTTCTCACTCAATTGTGTATTATCTTTTGAGAACTCTATTTCTGTATCTCATGTTTTAATTGCGATATTTACTTTACTAAGGTTGAGGGTTTTTTTTACTTCTTTGTATATTCTAGACACTTATCCTTTGTGAGATGAATAATTAGTAAAGATTTTTTTCCCATTCTGTAGCTGATGCTTTACTCAAATGATGTTTTCTAGTGTGCAGAAACTTTTTAACTTCATGAAGTTCCACCTATTAACTATTGGTTTTAATCCCTGTGGTATCCGGATCCAGTTCAGAAATTCCTTTCCTGTGTCAATGCATTCAAGTCTATTCCTTACTTTCTCTTCTGTGATTTTCAGTGTATTTTGTCTTATGTTGAGATCTTTGATCCATTTGCAGCTGAGTTTTGTGCAGGGCAATAGATAGAGGTCTATTTTTATTCTTCAGCATGTAGCTTGTATCCAGTCTGACTAGATGCTGTCTAGTATGTGTTTTTTGACTTCTTTGTAAAAAAGGAAAAAAAAAGAAAGAAAAAAGAAAGAAAGAAAATAAGAAAGGAAAAAAAGAAAAGAAAAAGTATTCATGGTGTGTGTATTTATGCCTGCATCTTAAATTCTATTCCATTTATCAATGTCTCTGGCTTAATGCCAATACTATACTATTTTTATTACTGTAGTTCTGTAATAAAATGTGAAATCTTGAGAACCTACAAAAAATGAGTATATATGTGCATGACATACCAAAGTTAAACCAAAATTAATAAAACAACTTAAACAGACCCATAACCCTTAGTGAAATACAAGAGTAATTAAAAATCTCCCAAGTAAATAAAGTCCAACGCCAAATGAATTCAGTGTAGAATTCTACCAGACCTTCAGTGAAGAACTAACACCAATACTCCTCAAATTATTCCATGAAATAGAAACAGAAAGAAACTTTCTGAATGCTGTTTCTATCAGGATCATACAGTCACAGATATCCTAGTCTTTTAAGAGAAAGCAATGGATAAGGCTATGCAGTGTTATTGTGGGAAGGGCTTGAGAGAATAAGGAAATCTGTCACCACTCATCAGCACAAAAAGAATTGAGCAAGGATAAATTTTTCTGAGGCTAAGTGATAGGCTGTATCATGGAGGAATAGCTTGACATATCACTAAAACTAAGTTACAGGAAATGTAGATGTGGAAGGAAAGAAGACGCTGGCATGCCTATTTCCCATTCTCTACCTCATGCCCCATGCCTCTACCTCCACCTCTACCTCAAGAAAGTGGACTCTTCCAGAAGTTACTCTTCTAAAAGGCAAGAGAGTCTAGCAGTCAGAACCATCAAACCCAGAAGAGGAAAAGAATAAGCATGGAATCAAGGACAGAGATTGACCAGGATTAAGTGGCATGTCAGTCATTTGGTCCATATTGAATGAATAATATAGGTTCAAATAATGAGAGCCCAAGACCCAGCATTCAGTAAAGCCTTTGGGAGCTGTTGAAACTACAATTCCCTTCCTGTCTCTGTGCTCCAAGTCTCTCATTACTACTGTGTGGTATTTCAGATTGTCCACCTCAATGCAGCCTCTGACTTGTGTCCTGCTGCCTCTGTGCCTTTCTCCACCCTCAGCTAACACCTCTTGGTTTCCAACAAGAATACAGAGTGTGGATGGGAACGGAAAGGAGCACAGGTTGTTCTGAACAGAGTTAGGACATTATCAAAGCGAACTCAAAGAATTTCCAAAAAATAAATCACATTCTAGAATATGTAAGAGATTCTTTTTCCTTTTCTTTTTTTTTCCTTCTTTTAAGAAAATTTGGTGCCATTGTACCTTATGGGGAAAAGTTGGTGGCTTACTTCTAGGAAGCTTGCCCCAGACATATGTGCCATAAGCTGTGAGTTCACCAGATAACTCATTACCAAATGTCTTCTGGATGAACATCTTTTTTAGTCAAATAACTTTCATTCTATTATGGGCTTTTGATTGGAGACACAATCCAGTTGTCTAGTCAGAGCAGCAATGTTGACAGCATAGTGACTGTGTATGAGTGTTTCAGAGTTATGAAGACACTAGTAGCCACCATGGATCTCCTGCTAGTCACTTACTCCTCCTTTGCTGCATTAGCAAGAACATTCAGCAATAGCTTCCTCAAGGGATGGTTCCTAGAACTCTGCAATTTGAATGCTAAGAAATTATTTGAAAGCCTTTTTGACTGGGTCTACTAGCCAGTTGGCTCTCAGATGGAATTGTCAAACTAAATTGGACAATAATTGTGAATTTATGTTCATAAATAAAAAGACATTTTAGAGGAGGGTATATTTTTCTTCTTTTTTGCATGTCTATGTGATCCATGTGTATATGTGTATATGTATATATGCTCTGTATATGGCCCTTGTATATGCACATGGAGGCTATAGATTGATTTATAATGTCTTCTTCCCTGTATTTGCACCTCATATATTAAGATGAGGTCATTCACTTGAACCCAGAGTTTAAGTAAGTCTACCTAATCCAGCTAGATTTGACTGGTCGAGGTGGCCAGCTTGCTACAGGGATCCTGTCTCCACCTCCCATGTTTGCTGGGATCTGGGATCATAGGTAGACCATCAGGCTTCCCCAGGATTTACACAGGTGCATAGATCTGAAATTCAGTCTCACAGTCACATGGCAGGTGCTTTGCTGACTAAGCAATCATCCCATCCCTAAAATTCAGGTTTATGAGATAGTTTATGCCATATAGAAACCTAGTTGGCATTCAAATGTTGAAAGAATTCCTTCCTATCTGAGATCAGCATCTCCAGCTCTTATCTATTCTGCATCTCTTAAACCCCAGCCAGTGAGTCTGGAATTTCATCCAAAAGCCTAGAGTCAGAAATGTAGCTGGGATAAATTTGAGGCTATGACACCTGGTAGGTACATCCCAGGAGACAAAAACCCTCACCCAATATTTCACTTATCCTTCCACTTCTCACTCTAAAAAGCCTTCTCCTGCCAAAGCATATTTGAACCACTGATGAAAGATTCAACTTGAGCTTCACATAAAAGTGAGTGAGTCTAACTCAGCTAAGCCCATATCTGTATTCTCAGTAAATCTTACCTAGGGCCTCCAATATATTCCTTATAGTTTAATCCCAGTTGGGACAGCTGGTGAAAGTGGTCTATGAACTACAGATTAGATAATGAATTAATGGTAATTGTCTGACAGTGTGAATAAGCACTATAATATATATATATATATATATATATATATATATATATATATATATATATATGAATGCCCCATTCTTAGGAGAATAAACAAATAATTAGGGTCAACAAAAGAGGCATTGTGACTATGACTTACTCTCTGATGACTTGGGGAAAATGTAATTTTTGGTACATAAAATACATAGGATGATGAATAATATATTAATAATTAGGGTCTTTATGTGCAATACATGGGATTTATTTTTGCAACTTTTTTTCTAAGATTGATATGACTTCACAATGAATTTGCCAAAACAAGTAACTCCAACTTTTCTAAATAGAGATGCTCAGCTATGCTCTGCAACACTGGAAGCTAGAAATGTCATCTTCTGATTTGTCCTTGTCTGAGCTAAAATGAGTCATCTTCTCTTTCAGCTGAAGGATACTTCTCTGGGAAGGTGAGCATCACAGATGTTTTGCACATGAACCCTGAAGGTAAGGAGGGCTTGATCAAGTGCCCACATGACTGCCTTCCATTGTCCATCTCATCCAGATAAGGGCAGGGACTTGGCTATCTTGATTCTCAAAGAACATCATCTCAAACCATCAGTGTTTACACTAAGCAGCCCACTATCCTCAAAAAGAGAAGGGGAAAGTGATCTTCAACCTCTGTTTCAGAAAAACTGATGCGCATCTCCTTTTCTTGTTTTTCTCAAAAGCTTTTCGTGGCTGATATCCCCTAGCAGTGCAATTAGGAGATTTTTATTTCTTCTTTATACTTTTCTGTACTTGGGAGAAATTTTGACAATGACTGGGTTGCTTTTATAATCAGAAAAGAAGTATTGCATCTGCTCTTATTTTTCCAACCAGCTCAATACAAATTCTGTCATCATTTTCTGAGACTTTTCTTGGCCTCTTTAATATTGTCACTACTTGGGCCTGATCCATGTGATGGGCTCTCAGTTTCCCTCATCTACTACTACCAAGGAAGCCCAGAACCTGCCAGCAAATAGGCCATAGAGAAATCACCCACACAGATTGCTTGGGCATATACTACAAAGATCTGGGCGACTTAAGAAGATAGTAGATTGCTTTTGTTCTTTGAGACTGTGCTTTCCTGCTCTTCCAGAGAAAGTGAAAAACTCATTAAGACAGAAAATTGACTAAGTTATTAGCTGAAGAAAAATCTAAGTGAAACATTTCTAAGATTTCTTTGAGCCACTTTTGATTGGTGAAATGGTGATTCTCCTTGAAAGACCATCTCTCCAGTGAAGACTGGTCTGTCCCATGGACCAAGGATGTTCAAAGATTGTCAAGATCTTCTGAGTCAAAGATCTTTTTGTCATAAAGACTGCTCTCTGATAGTATAGTCAGCAACATCAGAATAGAATACCACTCCAAACCCAATTTCAACAACTAATGGTGTCTAGACACTGCTTAAGGTCCTGGGAAGGAAAAAAACCACCCACCCTGGGTAGTGATAGTGATGTATTCAGACACTGCCAGATGTCTCCTAAGTGGAACAAAATCCCTTCTATCAAAAACCACTTTTCTAAGTTACCTAAGCCCTGGCAGGACCTTCTGTCTTTTCATTTAAGTGGACTGAAATTCATAGTGTACAGAGTGGACACAGGAAATGTCTACAAAAAGGATGCCATTAGATACTTCGGGTTACAAGAGATCTCTGTGGCATTAATGTCATTCTCTGGACAATCCATTAACATAAGGACTAGTGGGTTAATCCAGCAAGAGTTCTACGCATTTCTTCCTTCTTTCTTGGCTTCTGCCCCTTGAGTTCGCATAGTACTTGAAGGATAGACTGATTGAGAGTCAAAGGTATTGTGCTAAATATTTTAGTAATCTTTTGCCAAGTGGGTTAGGAAGTTTAGAAAACTAGAGTCTGAACTATGTTGCAAACATAAGAGAAATTTGCCTGCAAATTACTTTTTTTTACACTTATGTATACTTACTTATTAACTACATATTTGTGTAAAAAATTGCTTCTGACTGACTTTTCAAATTGTTTAAGCATAAAGGCATAGATCCTTAACTAAAATTCATCTTTTCCACTCCAAACAGTATACAGCAAGTAAAGTGTTGGTAACAGATATTCCTGTGGCTGGAACAGGAGATTGAGGTCCCAGTATCACATCCCAGTACACACACATACGTATCCATTCAGCTTGCTCATCTCTAAGTACCCTTGGGGCCTTTCAACCCTCTGGTTGACCTTCTTCCATAGTATCCACCCTACGCCATGTTCTCCACCCTTTACCCAACCAGGATGTGGTATGCAAAGATTATCCTGATGCCAGTGGATATCTATGAAAACACAGGCAGAAACTTGAAGGTAGTTAAAATAAGCCAAGATACACAGCAACACAGCCCAGTTTCAATATGAGAAGAACATCCAGAAACCAATGTTCATAAAAGAAGGCAAGTGAAAGAACAGTTCCCTGAAAAGTCGGGATTCAAATTAAGAGCAGAACTATACCTCCTCTCTGACAAAAATACCTCAGTCTATTGTGAGCTCCGTAAGCTGCTTTCTGATCTCCAGCTTTTCGATTATGTTCCACTGGTTGTAATCACTTCAGAGCATGGCAAAGCAAAGCACTGCCCTACCTGGCACCTTACATCCTTTTACAAAAACTCTGGCATCCTCCAGGCTCTGCCCATTCCAATTCTTTTGCAGCTCTTATCCATATACTTGTGACTTTGAATCTTGACAGATTTGTAAGATATAAAGGTACTTAGAATCATCCAAGAGCACTGTGGAGGGTTTGCCACCCACTAAGCATCTTTTGATGTGCATCTAAAGGTATTTACCTGTCATCTTTGTATACATCACATTTTCCTGCCACCATCCCCCAATTCTTACCACTTGGGCTTCTACTTTGACTGAAACATGGTGTCATACAAAATCTGTGTGCTAATCTTAGCATGCAGACATGTAGTTCGCTGATAGATTTGTAGCTTAGTATGTGTGATTCTCTGGGTTCACTCTCTAACAGAAGACAGAACAGAAAGACCTGGAGTGTTACCTATAAGGGTTAATACCTTAACTTATGCCTGAATATTTGCTTATGAGATGGACTTTCTTGTCCATCTGTGAAAGCTAGGAATTTGGAATTCAAGGGAGACTAGTTTTGATTGTAGTAGAGAAGTTGAATGCACTGACCCTCATTTACCATGCCACCAGCCCCAAATACCAATTTAAATATAAGTCCATTGAAATTAAATATTAAAAATTCAATTACTCACTTATATTGAATCCACTCCCAATGTTTTCTAGCTGCATGCGTTTAATGGCCATCTTATTGGGCAGAGAACATCTAGAATACTTCCATCATGACAGAAGTTTATATAAGAGCAAGCTGGTCATCCCAGTGAGAAGCTCCAGGAATGTGAGAAAGCTTGGATAAACAGGCTCTGCCGTGAGGGAGAGAAATGACAGAACAGGATTCTAAAAACAGAGTGAAAGGACCAGTCAAAGTACTTCAACTAGCCGGGTGGTGGTGGCACGTGCCTTTAATCCCAGCACTCGGGAGGCAGAGGCAGGCAGATTTCTGAGTTCGAGGCCAGCCAGGGCTACACAGAGAAACCCTGTCTCGAAAAAGC
>JADRCC010097021.1:0-14781 GCA_019843855.1 Hylomyscus alleni
GGGGGGGCGTGGCACCGCGCGGTATTGAGGCAGGTAGCTGAGAATCTGTACGGCGCGCGGTCGCCGTGCAGTCCTGTCGGCGGCCGCGCGTCCGCAGCATGGCCGGCCTGGGGCGGCTCGACCCGGGGCCGCGAGCCGTGATGCCTGCCTGGAAACGGGAGATCCTTGAGCGAAGGCGAGCTAAACTGGCCGCCCTGAGCGGAGGCCCGGGATCCGGAGCGGCGCCGGATGGGCCTAACGAGCGGCTGGTGCTGGCCGAGAGTCTGGGTCCGCTAAGCCAGAACCCGTTCATGCGACTTGAATCGGAGCGGCGGCGCGGGACGCGGCCGGCTCAGCAGCTGCTGGAGCTGTACTGTCGCGTGCCGGGCGTGCGGACCATTCGAGCCGACAACATCCTCATCATCGAGTCAGCGCCAGGCTTCCCGCCCGCTGTGCCGCCCGCTGCAGGCATCCGCGCTGCCGAGGTAGTAGTGTACGAGGCGCCACAGCCCGGCCGTGTCAGCCGCCTGCTGGAAAAGTTCGACTCGCCTACTGTGCCCCGTCGCCGCGGGAGCCCAGAACGCTTCCGCCCTGCGCTTCCGCAGCTTCCCGTGGCGTCTGCATCTGCTGCCACGCGCGCTCCTACCAATCGGTCGTTGGCTCCTGCCCCACCGGTGCTCCCCAGCCAGCCCGCACCCCCTGTTTCGCCTGTCCCCGTTGCCCAGCGCGTGGGTCAGCGCTCTGCCTGTTGCGAGCCCGCGCACCCCGACGGCACTGTGGGCCCCGGGGCCCGACGCAGCGACTTCCTACAGAAGACCGGCAGCAACTCCTTCACTGTCCACCCCCGAGGCCTGCCCCGCAGTGCGGTCAATCGCTCGCTTTCTAATGGACCCATGACTCAGGAATCCCCTGCTGGCCCTGCCAATGGGTTGTCAGGCTCTCCGCCTGTACCGGGCGAGTGGAAGCCAAAGGTGGAGTCAAAGGAACCCTCCCTCCACCCTCCCCCAAGCCCTGGGACCCCAAGTGCCACTCCAGTTGGGCCCCCTGCCTTCCCGGCGCCCAGCCCAGCCAGTGCCACTCCCAGTCAGCGCCAGTGGGTCTCCTCTGCCACTAGCGCCAATGATTCCTTCGAAATAAGGCCATCCTCCAAGCCAGACATGGAAACTATTCCAATCGGTGACCTTCAGGCCAGGGCCCTGGCCAACCTCCGAGTGAACTCCCGCAACTCCTTCGTGTTGATCCCCAAGCGCAAAGCCCCTGGGAACTATCCTTTGGCGGGGAGGCAATTCGAGGAGCCAAAGGGGGAGGTGGGCTGGGCATCTCAGAGCCAGGGGCTCGGATCCCAGCTGGTGTCTACAGTGGATGGTGCACCTGCCCTAGAGAAGAGTCCTTTGGCTGCTGAGATGCAGTGGGCAGTTAGGAAGGAGGGCTGCCCCAGGCCAGCAATTTCTGACACAGACAAGTCTGATAAGTGGCAGAGGCCAGCCTCACCACCTCCATTTCTACCAGCCACTGCTGAGGCTGAGCCGGCTAAAGGCTTGGGGGTTCCTGGCTTGGCCAAGAATGGCCAGGAGCCTGTGAGGCCAGGACTTCCAGTCACCTTCATTGATGAAGTAGACTCAGAGGAGGAGGCCTTTCAAGAAGCCAAACTGTCCTCCTCAGCAGTTGGTGTGCCTTCCCAGTACCACCTGCACTCTGCCAGGCCTGGACACACCTCAGAGCTCCTGAACAGAAGTAGCAACACTTTCATAGTAGTGCCCAAGAGGAAGCCAGGGACCCTTCAGGAGCCACACTTAAGTCAGACCAATGGTCAGTCCCAGCAAGGGGCAGAGGAACAGGATGCTAATAGCCTCTCAGGACCCCACACTACCCTGGAGAATACCCTAAAGAAACGATACCCCACTGTGCATGAGATCGAGGTGATCGGTGGTTACTTGGCCCTGCAAAAGTCCTGCCTCATCAAGGCTGGCTCCTCGAGAAAAAAGGTAAGTGGTAAGAAGAGGGCTGCTGGCATGGATGCCTTCTCCATAAATCACAGGACAATGGGACTCTGTGCTTGGACCAGGTCCAGGGCCTCTGTGAACTGTGACAGCCCCAGGCGGGGGTTAGTCAGCCTACTGTTTACTTCAGGGATTTGGGAGAAGTAGGCAGGTAGTGCAGAGTTCCAGAATCCCTTTGGAATGGGTAGTTCCAACTAATTGCAGGAAATAGCCTGGCCTTTGATTTGGAGGTAGCTGGCATATTCTTGTGGAGTTTAGCTTGGACAGATAGCCAGAGCCTGGATGTAAATGGGAAGGAAGAAGGCCAGTCATTCTTTTGCAGGTCCTCCTCACTTTGAGGTCAGTGTAGGCACACAGCTCAAAAACTAGTTGGAGGGAGTTCTCAGCACCCTAGAAGGTCTGGGAGTCAGAGCTTGGGAGGCCTTTGCCTTCTGCAAGCATGGATTGAGCACCCAGGCTTCATGCCAGACATGGTCAAGAGGGCCTTGGGCAGAGAAACTCAAGACTAATCCCCTAGAGGCTCAAATGACCAGGGTGTGCCATATTTCCTAGCTAGCTCTCTGGCCAGTGGCTTGGAACCCTCTGGGCACAAGGAAGTCATTCCTCAGCTTCTTCCTGATTGTTCCAGGGTCTGTGTTTGTCCCCTGGGGCAAATTCCAAGACCTACCCCACATGACTCTTAGTCAGCTGGTACAGGGAAGTGCAACTTTCCCTTCTGCTGAGATGGCACCTGCAGTGTCGGTGCTACAACGGCTAGAATTTAGGTTCACACAGGTTAACACTGTGCCCTCCACCTCAGTTTCCTTGGGGGACTTTTGTCCTGAGCCATGCCATCTTATCTCCTCACTCTTTTCCCCTTATGTTTTGCTTCCTGTCACAGTGGCCTTGCCATCATCTCCTGTCAGTTCCATCTGTCATGGTGACTTTGGTGGGGATTCTGGTGAGGAAGGAGATTCAGAGCTATAACACTATTTTTTTTTTCCACATGAAATCACGTCTCTCCAAATCTCACCTGTGCTCTTTCCCCTGAGTCCTTGGATAGATTGATCCAGGCCCTTCCCTTCCCCCATCTTTCCCTGCTTCCTGATCCTGATGTCTCTATGAGGTGACCATCCCCATGTCCAAGAAGTGGAGGTGCTGAAAGCATCCCTGTATGCTGAGGAACCTGAGGCTTGGGAGGCTGGGGAACGCATAGGACCGGAGCTGAGACCAGGTTCCTATCTCTAGAGCCTTGCTGGGATACTGGGCTTCTTGAAACTGAAAAGCTGCTCCTAAGAGCCTGGCTCTCCTGTCCCTGAATATAGACAAGTGTGAGAATCACTCTTGACTGGGTTAAAGCAAGAGGGCAGGGCTGCCAAGTACTACCGTTCATGTAGATCTCAAACATTAAAGCAGGGCAAGGCCTAAAGGCTAGCAGGGGGCTGGAGTAGGACCCTGGCCAGCAGCCTGACTGGCTGGGCCAGACGGAGGGAGTTGGGGGTCCAGATGGATGATGCTTATTATGGCCAAGTGGCCTGGGCAGGGCTTTCTGTAGCAGCACAACCTGCTGATTGTGCTGTCCTGCCTATGCATGCACCAGCTGCCCTGCCCAGCAAGACACAGACAGAATGCCAGTGGAAGGAGGCAGGGCACAGAGCTGCCCGACCTTCAGAGCAGTGTGCAAGTGAGGCCCTCATGTACTTGTCCTTAGCTGACATTTCTCTTACCTGCAGCCCCCAGGAAACCCCAGGCTCTCCTTCTGAAGCCCAAGTAATTGCCCTGGGGCAGACTCCTGTTTCCTCCTGTGGGAGTAGGTGTTCCTAGAGGACCTCCCCACCATGGCTAGATGACCGGAAGGCAATGCTGGTAGTTTTCTAGAGTATGACTGAGGGATTGCTCTTCACTGGGCTGGCAGTTTGGCAGAGGGTATATTACTTCAGAGGGACTCAGCCCTGCTCTGGGTAGTTAGGGTCCTCTGATGGCCAGTGTCTCTGAGAGACAGCCTGGCAGAAACATTTCCATTTAGGTTATCTATCGGGAGAAAGAGGCTCTGTTGTGGCCCTCTGCCCTGAGGTAGGATGTTGCAACCTCCCAGCCCCCAGTTTTCTTGGTAAGAGGGGTGTCCTGTCACCTTTCCCTCCCTAATTGGAAGAACCAGTGGCTTCCCCCTGTTTAGCTGCTACTTCCTGTTTCCCACCTCCTGTTCCTGTGCCACACCCTAGCATGTTAGTGTCCTCAGGGCCCAGCCCTCCACCCTCACTGGTGTGACCTAATTATGGCCCTCAGCCTGGCTCCCCTTTGAAGGTGGGCCTGTCCTCTTGGCTCTTAACAGTACCATCATCTTCCTCCAGTCTGCCCTGAATGTCCTCTCACCTGCTTTCCTTTTGACTCAGTCTCTCTCACCCAACTCTTCTCATGGGTGACCCCTAGATGTTCTTTCTGGAGTCCAGAACCCTGGAGAGAGACTGGACCCTTATTCATGAAACCTCACTGGTACAGGGTGTGCCCTGGATGGGTGGGTGGTGTAGCAGCTGTGGCTATCACAGTTGGGTAGCTCTGATCTATTGTCCTGTTACCCTTGGGAACTTTGGCTGGAGGCCAAATGGAGGATGGGAGCCAGGCTGTGTGCAAGGGATTGGGGGCAGGGTTTGGCTAAACATGACCTCCAGCTGGGCCAGTTGAGCAGTTTCCCCACTTTGAGTCCCAGGGTGGACACCTTTTGGTAACCCAAGCTGGGTGTGTATGGGTAGGGCAGGTTAAGGGAGAACAAAAGGGCCCTGTAAAAGCTGGAAGGTTCTGCCACCCAGGGCCCTGTGAAAGCCCAGAGGTTCCATCACCTGCCTGCCATATTAGGTGTGCTGGGTAAAGTCCCTCAGATACTGGAGACAAGATATGTACAGTGGCAATCCCTGTCTGGACCTTCTCCACGTACTCTGGTGGCTCCACCCCTGCCTGAGTTACATTGTGACCCACTAACCTTTCCTGGAAGGGGGAAGGAGACAAGGGAAATAGTTACTGGGAGGGCCTGGGCCCCAGCTGAGACAGACAGGCTTATGAGCTGCTTCCCCACCCCCAGCCTGGCCAGGCCGTGCCAAGCACCAAGCACCGTACCCACATGTGTCTATCCCCTCAACCTCCCTGCTGGGAACTATGCAGACTAATGAGGGTGTGCTAATCTAGCTGGGCCTTGGCAGCTGGTCTTGTATTCTCAGGAGTAAGGGAATGGGCCTCAATGGGGCTCCATCCAGGGCCCACTTTGGTATAGAAGGCTCCAGGTATGTTCGGCCCTATACTATCCTGGGCTCCTCCTGGGGTGCTTATCTCAGAAGGCTAGTTAGGAAGGCCAGGTGACATCAACCCTCAGCTTCCACCTAACTTGTCTCCTAATGGAATCTAGTCTTCAAGGACTAGACAGGCCTTGAGACCAAAGCAGGGTACAGCATGTCTTCCTATGACAGGAGTGAACATCTCTGTTTTGCCTGACCAGGGGTGTCTCCCTATTTGCCTGTGAATGTGTGCAAATGGCCAAAGTAGGGAAGGCCTGGGAGAAGAGACATCTCTGAGTAGGTTGAGAAGTGAGGAGCTCCAATTCCTGGGGGTTTTCCCCTGGTCCTGGGCAGGTTATCTTCCAATAGGCAGAGGGCTCAGGGGTATTAATAGTCATGTGGGCAAGTGGCCATTGATTGAGAGGGACAGGAGGCAGGATGCTGGTTCAGTCTAGGTGTCCTGCTTTTGTGGGTTTTCTTGGTCCATTCTGTGGCCTGTGCCAGGGTCACTTTGCTGCCTCAGGACAGGCTCAACCCTCCTGCCAGGCTAGTCTTCCATCCTGTTGGGCCTCTGGCTCCTTCCAGGGGAAGAGGGGGAACCTGAGCTGGCTGTTGGTGTCCTGTGCCTAGGAGTTTAATATTTCGAGCCCAGCAAGACTGCCCCATCTGCTGCAGGCAAGTGCTCATGTTCATTACCAACCCACTAGGGCTGAGCTCAGCTGAGAGGACTAGGGAGCCTCAGCAGTCACTGATTGTGGAGGTGGGGCTCCCAGCCAGGCAGCTGAAAAGAGGGTCATGACAGAGGGTGCTCACAGCTCTCTGTGCCTTAGAACTAGGCCACTGGGAGAGAAGGGAGAACTTGTTTGATTATGAAATTGTGGAGCCAGTGAGGCACACAGTAGGGTAGGAGTTGGGAATCACTGATAGTATTGCTGGTACCCTCAACTCTATATAGAAAGTTGGACTCCCCACTAGCCTGAAAAATAGGTGGTGCATAGCACCAACAGCCCAACTGATGGGTGTTAGCCTCTTAGGCAGGCCCCTGACAGTGACGATTGGTTCCCAGAACATGAAATTAGCTTTAGGAGCTGCTACAGGTAGAGGGTGGGATAGGTGGAACCTATAACTCTTAATAGAAGGGTCTTCTCTCTCTCTGTTTAGCACCTCTGCTTAACTGGGTGGTAGGGCCCCTGCTCACATGGCTCTTACTCCTAGATGAAGATCTCCTTCAATGACAAGAGCCTGCATACAACATTTGAGTACCCTTCTGAAAGCTCTCTGGCACAGGAAGAGGCGGAGGTGGAGGAGGAAGAGGATGAGGAGGAAGGAGAGGAGGATGGTGAAGAGGAAGAAGTGGGACCTGACTCAGAGAAACCCTTCACAGTTTTCTTGCCCAGGGCCACATTTGTAAGCAGTGTGGGACCTGAGAGCAGCTCAGGTAATCACATCCATTGGATTGGGCAGCCTGGGAGTGGAATCTGGACCACACTTGCAGGTAACAATGCCTGTTGTCTTTGGTTCACAGGTCTGTCCAGCTATACTCCAAAGCATTCCATGGCCTTCAGCAAGTGGCAGGAGCAGACACTGGTGCAGACTCCAACTGAGGTGGAGCTCCCACCAAAGGAGGTTATGGTAAGCCAGGTGGAGGGTGCTGGGTGAACACTCAGACCACCAGAGGAGGCTGATTGGCTTGGGGAAGGGGTGAACCTGGATAAGCCTTAGTGGCTATATTCTTCTCTCTCTCAGCTCACACCTGCCAGTCAGGATGATCTCTCGGACTTCCGAAGCGAGCCAGCCCTCTATTTCTGACCCCCGCAACTGTCAGGATGGCCAAGACTTAGCCCCAGGTGTGGTGGTCCTGGAAGCCAGTCAATACCCAGGAGCCCTGACTGTATTCTGTGCCCCTTCCACCTGGCTCTCCCTGCCTTCTTTCTGTTACCTCCTTCTGCCTTCAGGGCCAGATCTGAATCTCACGCCAAGGAAGAACAGGTGGGAACTGCTTGTGGGACAGGGGGACATCTGTCCAAACTGTCTCATTTGTGGTGAGGTGGTGGCCTGACCAGATCTTGTCCCAGGGTGCTGTGGGACATTTCAGATCCTTCTTCTGAGGAGTGGCCACTGTCAGGAGTGAGAGGCTGCCCTAGCTATTTGTGCTCTGCCGAAATCCAAGTTCCTGCCCTCAGCCTAGGAGTCTACTATGCTGCAACTCAGCTGCTCTTCATGAAAGATGGCAGGGTGGTGGTTTTTTTTTTCTCCCCTGATATTGGATTCAATAAACAGCACTGTAACAAGGCTGCTTTTGCCTTCTTTACACAGCCCTCAGTCTGAGAACAAGGTGCAGGCCTAACTTGGCACCTGTCTGCAAAAAAGCAAAAGGTGACCCCAGTCTGGTAATTTCACACTTTGAGCTCTTGCTGGTCTGGCTCTTGCTTTTGTTCTCTCCCCACTGCAAGACTGCTACTTTCTCCCTCAGAGCTAGTACTGTGGAAGTGGACCTAATTTCTGGACTCTGCAACTCCATGACCCAGGGGCCTAGATGCCAGACGGAAGAAAGGTAAATGCTATTAATTGACAGGATTCGGCACAGGGCCAGGAGCCCAGTAAAGTAGCTAGTTGTGTATCACACAGGAATGGGGCTAAATGGAAATTTGGAGATCTTTTCTTTTGATTTAGATACCTCCCAATCTATAAGCCTGTAACAAGGCTATAGCAACAGAGAGTTCCCAAAAGTCTAGGGAGATGCAGACCTGCCTGCCTGGAAACTGTTCTCCGAGGCCTTGGCAGCCAGTAGAGATAGGGCCATCTGTAGGCACACTACATGTGTCTTTTCTTGTCACTCAAGAGCAAATATACTGCTTGACAAGGATTAAGCAGAGTGTTGATGTATGTTTCTCTCAAAGAATAAAAGCCCAGTTCTATAGGTACTTTAAGAAATGCTTTCACGCCAGGCAGTGGTGGCGCACGCCTTTAATCTCAGCACTTGGGAGGCAGAGGCAGGCGGATTTCTGAGTTCGAGGCTAGCCTGGTCTACAGAGTGAGTTCCAGGACAGCCAGGGCTATATAAACCCTGCTCGAAAAAAAAAAACAAAAACAAAAAGAAACGGTTTCACACTGTGTCCCAAGCTGGTTTACAGTTTACTATGCAGACTTGAATG
Source organism: Hylomyscus alleni (assembly GCA_019843855.1). Classification (NCBI taxonomy): domain Eukaryota; kingdom Metazoa; phylum Chordata; class Mammalia; order Rodentia; family Muridae; genus Hylomyscus; species Hylomyscus alleni. The sequence goes on from JADRCC010097021.1 coordinate 8,380, forward strand.
GCCTTGATCTTAAGGTAACCCTCCTTCCTCAACGAAGGGATGATGGGTGTAAACTTCTACAACTTTTCTCTGCATCTTCCTGGTCAACAAATACTTCCAAACTTGCCCCAGAAGCTGTGGCAAAGGGCTGGGTCATAGGGCACATGAAATAGGAAGTAAGCAACATATATGGTTGAGATATGGGTCCTAGCAGCAGTAGTTTCATATTGGACCAAACAGAACTTTGTACTGAGGGATGGAACTGTTCCTGTCTCTGTCTCTGAGCCAGGTTCTGTATTGAGCACCATCGTACAGTAAAGCCCCTCACAGAAAAGTGGTTTGTGTTCTGGACTTGGAGGAAAGACCAGCAGCTTTACAAGGGGAGTTAAAGGGCTAGGGCTGACCTGTGTGAGGTGAGTACTTTCAGCTCTGTGTTTTGAAGATAAGATAGTCAGGGAAAACCTGCAGGTCTTCCTACCAAAAGGATACATGGTAGCTGGCAAACACAGATCTTGCAAAACAACCTTTATTGAAACACCAGAGGCCATGGGGATGGGCCCTACAGTTTCAGTTCTGGAGTGAAGATTCTTTCTTCAACATGCCTGGCCTGGGGCCCTAATGGCTGAGGAGACAAAGTGAGGGGCTCCCACAGCACTCAGACTAGGACCAGGACATTCCTGGTAGCCCAAAGGGATACAGGAGCTTCAGAGAGACGCCCCTCGTGGAGCTGACCAAGAGCTCAGGGTCCCCACAGCACATGTGAGTACAGAGCTGGGAACACCTTTTCCATTGGACTGTCCTAGGGCTTTTCTTGTCACCTATGACAGGTGGAGGTCAGAAATTGCCCCTCTGGGCACCAGAGATAAAAGACATCTGAGGCCACGAAGAACAAAGATGCTTTAGGACAGACATGTTGGGGACGGAGCAGCCATAGGCCACGGCTGAGACAGGCACTTGGTCAGCTGTCCTTGCCTCCACTACTCTTCTGGTCTGAAGCTGTGGCTTTAGTCAGGTTCCCAGCTTCTCTTTTGAGTACACTAAGCAGAGTCTGAGAGCTCTCCAGGATCTGGGGCCAGAGAAATAAAAGGATGTTATTTCTCTGGTAGGAAGGTCCCATTGCCTCAGCCTCTAATATTGGAGGATGGGAATCTCAATCTGGCCATCTGTGCTGTAGCCATCATGTTATGGAGGATGGTGGGGGTGGTAAAATCATCCTCTCTCCTGCACCTATCCCAGAGCTCTTCCACCCCGCAAAGCTAGGCCCACACCGTACACTCTGTCCAACACACCACTGCTCACTCTCTTGGAACCCACAGACTGCCCACTGTCCCGCCTACAGCCTCTGAACCACAATGGGCCCTACCTAGCCTCAGATGGTAGTGAGGCAATGACAACGCACATCTGAGAGCCCCACCTTGAGGTAGGCAGCCTCTGTCTCTGCGATGGTCCGGTCAAACTCGTTGCGAGAGGCGATCTTGCGCGCCAGGTTCTCGTTGACGCGGGCCAACTTCTCCGTGAGCTGCCTCACCTCATTCTGTAGCCGCTGCTTTTCGTCCTCCTCTTGCTGGATCTGCCGGCACAGCTCCTCTCGCTTCTGACACAACTCCTCGATGCCTAGGATGGGCGGGAAGACAGAGCTGTAGGTTGGGGCTCGTGAGCTTCGGACCCCGACCAGCACCACAGAGGGGCAGGCCGCAGAGCGGGGCTCGTGAGGCGTGCCCACGCAGCCTCCCGAGTGGGTCGGCTGGCCCCCGGCCCACGGCTTTCAGCGCCCGACGCTCACACTTGACCAACTCGTTGTTGTAGTTCTGCAGCGCCGCGCCCTGTTGGGTCATGGTCGGCACCGCGTCCGGAAGCCTCAACCGCCGCCAGCACAGCCAAGCCCGCGCCTGCGCACTGCCTCCGCAGCGCGCGCGGACCGTCTAACGTCACGGCTGCGCCACAGGCCCGCGTTGCGTCATCAACGTGCGCTATACTGGGCGGGTCTGTTTTGTGGACAGTGATGGAGGCTGAGGGTGTGGCGGTGGCGGCGGCAGCGGCGGCGGCGACAATAGTCGCCGCCGATGACTGCGACTCTAGGCCTGGACAGGAGCTCTTGGTTGCCTGGAATACTGTGAGCACCGGTCTGGTGCCGCCGGCTGCGCTGGGGCTGGTGAGGCCGGGGAAAGGTTGTCGGGCCTGTGCAGAGTTCCCGCGACTTTGCGTACTTTAGGGAGTCCACCCTTGGGGCCTCACAGCTCCGTGCTCTGCCTGTAGTGGGCTTGCCACCCTCCTCAGCTACCTGATTTGTTTGGTTCCCTGGCAGCCCTTCGGTTGCTGGTTTTTCCACGCCCCTCCTATCCTTTTGTCCCTATTCTTCCCCTCTGCTCACGATTTTCCGTGCTCCAGGCATCTTCCCGGACGAGCGGTGCAGTCCCACCGAAGGAGGAAGAGCTTCGTGCAGCGGTGGAGGTTCTGAGGGGCCACGGTCTGCACTCTGTCCTGGAGGAGTGGTTCGTAGAAGTGCTGCAGAACGACCTTCAAGGCAATATTGCCACGGAGTTCTGGAATGCCATCGCCCTTCGAGAAAACTCTATCGATGAGCCCCAGTGCCTTGGGCTGCTCCTGGATGCGTTCGGTCTGCTGGAAAGCCGCTTGGATCCCTATCTGCATAGCCTAGAACTCCTAGAGAAATGGACTCGTCTGGGCTTGCTGATGGGTGCTGGAGCTCAGGGGCTTCGGGAGAAAGTTCACACTATGTTGCGGGGAGTCCTGTTTTTTTCCACCCCTAGGACATTCCAGGAGATGGTCCAGCGCCTCTATGGTCGTTTCCTGAGAGTCTATATGCAGAGCAAGAGAAAAGGAGAAGGGGGCACAGACCCGGAACTAGAGGGTGAGCTAGACAGCCGATATGCCCGCCGCAGGTACTACCGACTTTTGCAGAGCCCTCTGTGTGCAGGATGTGGCAGTGACAAGCAACAGTGCTGGTGCCGGCAGGCACTGGAGCAGTTCAACCAGCTCAGCCAGGTCCTGTAAGTACTGCTTCCTAGCCATGCCTCAGTTTCTCTGCATGCCTCATTAGTCCTGAATTCAAAAACCTCCGAATAGAGCTAATAAACTAGCTGATGGGGTCTTTTTCGCCTATACTTATAACCAGGGATTATTGTGTATCACGTTTATACTATCCTGGACATCGGCATAGGGTGTGTGTATAGTATCTTTATGGGAAGAGTCCTCCTAGGTAAGGAACCGATGTGTATTGTGGATTCTCTGTGAGTGGGGATCTCCTCCAGGCATAGGCTCAGTCTGTTGGAGCGGGTTTGCGCTGAGGCTGTGACAACCACCCTGCATCAGGTGACCCGGGAAAGGATGGAAGACCGCTGCCGAGGAGAGTATGAACGCTCTTTCTTGCGTGAGTTCCACAAGGTGAGAATTGCCTCCCTGGTCTGTTAAAGGCAAAAGTGGAGTTGTGGTAGACCTGATACCAAACAGTAGGCAAGTTGACCAGGAGTGGTTATCTTGGTGTTGTATAGATGCCAATCCTGGACCCTGGTGACAAGGACAAATCTGGTATGTACTAAGTAGGTATGTGTATTTAAAATAAAAATCCGGGGGCTGGTAAGATGGCTCAGTGGGTAAAAGCACTGATTGCTCTTCTAAAGGTCAGGAGTTCAAATCCCAGCAACCACATGGTGGCTCACAACCACCCATAATGAGATCTGACGCCCTCTTCTGGTGTGTCTGAAGACAGCTACAGTGTACTTATAATAAATAAATAATAAATAAAAAAAAAAAAAAAAAAAAATAAAAAATAAAAATCCTGCGCCAGAGGTGGTTCCAAGGAGTTTCCTCAGGCAGGTGTGGCAAGATAGGCCTACCAGACCCTTTTCTTTCTACTATCTACAAGTTTCCATTGCCTACAGTTCCCTTCAGGATTAACTTATAACCAGTCTGTACTCTGGCATGGAGCTAGGGTGTCCCAGTAAATGCCTCTGGTTGTCCATACTGTTGAAGTATGGTTTGTAATTCTGCTGTGGGCTTCCCAGCATTGTGAAGAAACTAGGTTCAGCCCCATGAAGACATAGACCTTGTTTCTGCTTCACTCCGTACTTCCCATTCTTCAAGTGTCTATCTGCCGTGGATGCATATTACCCATGATGGGCAGTGATCAAAGTGGGCGTTCCACCAGTCTTGGCCTAGAGCCGTGAACCTGGAAACTCTTGGGGCACCTGCATTGAACTCTGGGCAGTAGAGTATAGACTTGATACTTCTGGCCTCCACACACAGGTCGGGGCTCCTCTAGGGTCCTGCCAAAGGTGTGTGGTTACTGGGTCAGAGTGGAGTTTTTAAATGTTATGATACCTCACACACTAATGATCTTTCACAGTGGATAGAGAGAGTGGTTGGTTGGCTTGGCAAAGTGTTCCTTCAGGACAACCCCACCAGACCAACTTCTCCAGAAGCTGGGAACACACTGCGTCGTTGGCGGTGCCACGTACAGAGATTCTTCTACCGTATCTATGCCAGCCTACGCATTGAGGAGCTTTTCAGCATCATCCGAGGTTGGGCCTGCCTCTTAATTTGCAGGAATTACCCTTCCCAGTGATTTCCTTTGCTTTACCTTCTGCTGTTGGTAGGATGGTGAGCTGAGCAGAGTGCACTTCCTCTGACAGGGCTCAGAGTCTAGATCAGCATTGAGCAGGTGCTTCTAGGTATACACTCTTTTTTTTCCCCTTCTCTTCTCCCTCTTGCTCTGACCCCGCTCACTCTGGCCCATGGGTTTATTTTTATTTTTGTTTCTCATTATGGATGGTTATAAACCACCGTGTGGTTGCTGGGATTTGAACTCATGACCTCCAGAAGAGCAATCAGTGTTCTTAATCACTGAGCCATCTCACCATCACCTAGGTATCCACTCTTGTTTCTTCCATCTTGGTTCCTGCTTAGGACTGGCCCCATGTCAAGTGTCAACATGTAGAAAAATGTAGGGTAGGGCCAGAGAGATGCCTCATCAGTTAAGATGGCTTGTTACTCTTACAGAATACTCAGGTTGTTGCCAACACCTAGCTGGCAGCTCACAGCCATCTGTAACTCTGGTTCCATGGGATCCAAAACTATCTTCTGCCCCCCTACTTGTACCAGGCATCACATGGAACCCATACATATGGGCAGGCAAACAAACATATAAAAATTTTAAATCTTAAAAATTAAGGTTTGTGCCAGGCGGTGGTGAGGCAGGTGGATTTCTGAGTTCGAGGCCAGCCTGGTCTACAGATAGCCAGGGCTATGCAGAGAAACCTTGTCTCGGAAAAAAAAAAAAAAAAAAAAATTAAGGTTTGTGGCCAGGCACATGCCTTCAATCCCAGCACACGGGAGACAGAGGCAGGTTGATGAATATGTATGAGTTTAAGGCTGTCCTGGTCTACAGATCGAGTTCCAGAATAGCAAAGGCTAAACAGACACACCCTGTGGTCTCAAAAAACCAGGAGGAGAAAAAAAAAAAGATTTGAAGGTATTGTTGATTAATTGCAAGAGTTGTTTGATAATACTCTATTTTATTTTCCCAAGAGCTAGTACAACTTGGGAGAGTTCAGCTATTTACCACTGTAGATAAGATGAGAGAGTCATCTATGGCCTCCAGTGGCAGTCACACTGACAGTAGAACATTTTGTACTGATGGGTGGCTCTTGTCTGAGCCCTGTCAGGTTGTATATCTGGTGTAGTGTATATCCTTTTGTGCTTATTACACCTTGTCACTTACCTATCCCTGTGGCACGGTTCTCTTTCAGACTTCCCAGACTCTCGGCCAGCCATTGAAGACCTTAAGTACTGCTTGGAGAGGACAGATCAGAGGCAGCAGCTCCTTGTGTCCCTCAAGGTGGCCCTAGAGACTCGACTCCTCCACCCAGGTATTGTGTGGCCACTGTGACCTGGCCAATTAAATAGTCCTCAGGGCTCACATACAGTTCATAGTCCTGGATTTGTAGGCCTGAGAAAGGAGCATGTTATTAAACAGTTTTTGAAGGCTTGGGAGAGCTGGGCTAACCCTGAGCTTTATTTTTGGAGGAAGTCAGAGCATGACTTAGTCTGGGGGGAGGTTTGTGGTCTTTTTAGAATAGGCTGCTTCCTAAGGGCAAAGTTTATATATTACTACTTTTTTATGTTTCTGTGACCAAATATATAAAATCAACTTAAGGACAGAAAGATATATTCTCTTGATCTCAGATTACAGTCCATCATAACGGAAAAGGTATGTCAGTCGGCGTACTCACTTGACAGACAAGAAACCAAGTCCTGGCCAGGCGGTAGTGGCGCATGCCTTTAATCCCAGCACTTGGGAGGCAGAGGCAGGCGGATTTCTGAGGTCAGCCTGGTCTACTGAGTGAGTTCTAGGACAGCCAGGGCTACACAGAGAAACCCTGTCTAGGAAAAAAAAAAAAAAAA
>JADRCC010097024.1:0-10940 GCA_019843855.1 Hylomyscus alleni
TGTGTGTGTGTGTGTGTGTGTGTGTATGTGTGTGTAGTCAAGGAAACCAGAGAGATATCTGATTCCTTAATGCTGGAGTTTGAGGCCATTGTGATGTGGGTGCTGGAAACTGAACTCAGGTTCTCTGTAAGAGCAGTAGGTACTCTTATCCTTTGGGCCACCTCCCCAGTTTTCCTAGAATTTCCTTTTTAACTGATTATATGTATTGGGTTCTTTGCTACCTTGCTGTCATTAATGAATTATATAAATTTTGACATGTACTCACTGTATATTTATAGATAGATCATATTTTTTAACTTTTGAAAGTTACATTTTGACATTCACATTCAAGAAAGTCCTTGACAGGAATTTACATGTCACTATCCAAATTACCTAATTATATGCTACCATGTAGTTTATGAGTGGAAACATCACCTGAAACACCATGATAAAGAGTTACAGTATGAGAGTGAGGTTGAAACGTCTACTGTTAGCAAACTACTACCATTGAAGAGTTTCTTGAAGGTATTGATCTGTGTAGTTCAGTGTAAACAGTCTTAACGAGCTTTAGACCAGTCTCAGGGACCGCTCTCCTTAATCCAACCCTGGAAGCTGAACTAGTGCTGGGATATAGTAGGTGCTCAATAAGTGTACTCTGAATGGAGAAGGACAAAGCTTTCCCGAGTAGGAGGCAGCCTTAGTGTATAGTGAGAGGAAGAAGGAACCATCAGAAGGAGAATTAGGTCTCGTGGGCACAGTGGAGGGCATGTGAGACAGAGCCTCTAGGCTTGCTGGTCTGCAGAGCTCCCAGCTCAGGAGCACATAGCTTCTGCCTTTCCACACTGGAAACCAGCCAGCCTACCTGTCTCCCTCCGGCTTTCCCTCCCTCCTTCCCTCCCTCCTTCTCTTTCTCTTTCCTCAGCCCCACCCCTCCCTCTCTTCCTGCTGCTGGCCCAGCTGTTGGTGAGAAGACCTGACCATCTTCTGGAGACACAGAAACAGTTGAGTATGAAGTGAAAAATAAGGTAATTTCCAGACCGGTCAATGTGTTTGCTCACTTTTATTACCACTTCCACGACAGAATTTTTCATCTAAGGAATAGTTACCATTTCAGACCCAGCTCTTAAACCGTCCCATCCATTTTGTTGGGAAATTTACTCAAATCCATTGTACCTTAAAACTATTTACTAAAAGTATCGGGATCTTTATTTGGTATTTCCCTGTGATTTCAGGGTCTTGTTGGAAGTACTGTGCTCCAGTACTGGTGCACACACTCAGAGCACACCCATGGTGGAGTTTTCTCCTTATGCTGAAAACAGTAATTTGTGTTTTTAAGCTCTTCCTGTCTGGCTTTCATTGTTTCGCACCCACCCCACCCTTGTCTGGCAGGCTGTTGTGTGCATTTTCTGGGCTTCCTTCATGGCTACCTAAAGAGTTCTCAGACTCCGTATGGAAAACAAAGTAGATGGCTTACTCTATCAGGCTTACTTAATAAAGAAAAATATGAAAATAAATAAAAAGCAATAAATATACGGGGCTTATTATATAGGTTTTGTGATACCCATGAGCCCCCTCTCTCAATTCATCCAGCTCTGATTCTTTTTTCTGGAAAGTCGAGCTCCTCAGATATAGGCTTCTAGATAAGTCAGCTTAGTGTCATTTTTCCGTTGTAGATTTTAAAAGTAGTTAGGCACTCTGATTAAAGCGTGCTTGTTTTAGCCTGATTCTCAAAGAGCTCCAGCAATGTTGGGGCGTTGTCTGCCCAGCTGCCTCTGTACTAGAATGGCAAAGAGGAGGAGAAAGGAGAGTGGGATGCCGGGGAACATCAGTGTCTGGGAGATTCTTCTGGTTGTCGGAGGGTCATGGAGCAATGGAGGTGGCTCTTGTAGACCCCATGGGACAGTGGCCACCTGGAGGAGGACAGAGGAGCTGTGGGTAGGGAAGCAGCTGGACTTAGCCTGCGTGGAAGCAGTCAGGCAAGTGTTAGACTGGGGACTTTACGGCACGTTAATGATTCGAGTTCACACTCCATCTGTTTTTGCTAAGGAATGAAGTTTATCAGTTTTCGTGGCTACTGGTGCGACTGTGGTGGACTCACTTCAAAAGGTATATTGACTGTTATTAGAATTAAAACTAGTCTCCACCCCACGGGGCAGGAAATACAAAAGCTCTGAGATTAAGATCTACATGTGCTTAGCAGTGAGCATGAGATTCCCTGTCATTACTGTATTTCTCAAACAGATAACCCTGGGGGTGGTTTTAGAAACTCAACAAATTTTGTGGGAAAAAAACAAAAACAAAAACAAAAACACCACATGTCTCCAAACCAATAATAAACATTTCTCATAGGACACCAAGAAATAGAAATGAACTCGTTTCTGTTATTCAAACCATTAGTGATTCCTTGTAGGCCACTATAGCTTTGGATAAAATGAGCTTGTCTCTGTAGTTGAGGGTTGTAAATGCAGTGGGCGGTTCCACGGGTGGCCTTTGGCACATGCTCAGATTTGCTTCCAGCCTAATTTATAGGAGTATTTTGCTATTCATTTTAGATTCTCTGCAGCTTGGTCTGCCACTTCAATGGACTCATAGGCAAAGCCCTCAAGCCGACAGTGCCCTAGACAGCTTTGATCCTTTTCCTGCAGGACCAGGAAAGCATGGGACCTTGGGAGTGGATCAGTCATCCCAACTCAGATAGGTGCTGTTGTTTGTTGTGATTCTGTTGAGCTCTGGTCTTTGGAGAGATCCTCACAGGTTTCCAGGAACTCAGGGGCTAAGAAATATCTTACCGAGAATTTGAAAATATCGAGGCATTTAATTTTTGTGTGAGTGTAGAGTGTTTTATGACTCTTTAAGTTTGAGGACCAGCAAAATAGAGAAGGGTATCGTGTTACACAGTGTGCTAGTTACAAATGTTTGCTTTTATTGCACATGATGTAACCAAAGTGGAAAAAAACCACAGTGGTAATAATCGTTGATATAATCTTGGCTTGGAGGTAGGGGGGCCACAGGGGGGCAGAGAACAGCATAAGAGAGAAAAATATGTTACCAATTACAGCAGAGTTACTACATAGTTAAAAAGAAGTTGTACATATGAATAATAGCATGCTCTGCTAATTCAATCAAAAGGGAGCAGATTTCTTTTTCCTTAGGTACGTGATGAGGGAGAATTCTTTCTGCATATACTTTGCTTGAAAAGTGGATTATTTTGCTTTATAGGTCTCTTCACTCCTGTCCTTACAGAATACCATCTGGCTATTTTGAAACCATTCGTCTTCCATTCCCATGTCTTCCTGCTCTCGGTGCCCTCAACCCCTTCCCTGCAGCCGAGGAAAGAACCTGTTAGCCATGGTTCTCTGCCTTAGGAAGCCATGACTCCTTCAAGGTGCCCCGCCTCGGTCCAATCCCCGAAAGGCAAGCAGCAGGAAAACACGCAGCCAAACCCAACATGGATCAGCAGATGCTGCCAAGGAGGGAAGCAACAGAGAAGGTCCATGGATTTCCAGGAATGGGAATTATTGGAAGTCTGCTCTTTACAAAATAAACTGCGATTGGGAACTGAGCGCCCTCATAGTCCCTCCCTTCTGCTGCAGGAGTGTGGCAAACGGTATTGTTTGGCTTGTCAAGGTCAGCCGGCTAATTGTAGATAAAGCAGACAAATAGCTCTCTTCCAGAGAAGTGGTGAATACCAGTCGTTTGTCATCCTGGGTCCCAGCATAAGCAGCACAGGAAAGTATGGGTAGCATGTTCAGTCAAGTGGGAAGAAGAGAAGGAAGGAATCGAAGTGCAGAAACGCAGGCCAAAAGGAGTTAGAGTCAAGAGAAACCATTGCCCCGGGTGCTCTGGCTAGGTAACCGTCCCCCCAAAGACCCCTGTGTTTGGTCAGCAGCTTGCAGTTCCATTGGGAGGTTCTATTGGAAGGCCGTAGAACCTTTAAGAGGAGTGACCTAGTAGAGGAAGTTAAATGTGGTGTGGGGTAGGCTCTGGGAGAGGATACCTGATCCCTAGCCTTGTTCTCTTTGTTTCTTGGCTGCCAGGAGGAAAGTGGCTCCCTTTGCCACACTTCCTTTGCACGGTGTGCCTCCTTGACATAGGCTCAAAGCCATGCCAACTAATCGTGCGCGAGACCTCCCTTCAAATGGTGACCTAAGTAAAATCATAATGGTACTGTCTCAGGTGTCTGTCACAGCAGTCTGAAGCTCCCAGCTCGATGGATGACCAGGTCTGCACAGAAATAGCTGTATCCCAGTGGTTCTCGGCCTTCCTGAGGCTGTGACCCTTGAATAATGCAGTTCCTCCTGCTGTGATGACCCGACCATAAAAGTGATTTCCATGGCTACTTTATAACTGTAATTTTGCCACTGTGATGAATCATGATGTAAATATCTGAGTTTTCTGATAGTCTTCGATGACCCCCGAGAAAGGGTCATTTCAGTGCCACAGGGGTCTCCATCCACAGGTTGAGAACCACTGTTGTGACCTGTAACACATACTTGTGGGAGCTACTACCAGGGAAGATGAAGCATAGGGCTTCTGAGAAAAATGGCCTTACCGACTTGTAGAGACTAAGAGTTAAATATGATTGTTTACACTCATTCCCTTATTAACCCATCACCTGCCAGGCATTCCGTGGGGAACTAGAAATAAAATGGCCAACAGTGAGTGTAGACATGACCACCACCTCGGGGGAGCTTCCATGGCACAGAAAGCTACAGCCTTGGAAGAGCACAGGGAAGGAAGCAGTAGCCGGCAGGAAATGAGGGAGCCACCTTCCCATGCCTTGGGAAGACTCCCTGAACACAAACAGTTCAGGAACTACCCGAAGGGTGAGAGGAAACTGGTCTGAGAAGAAGGGGAAGAGAGCTCCGGCCAGAGGAAACAGTACGAGTCCAAGCTCTGAGGGGCAGTGGGCTGCGCCATGGCCCTGTACCAGTCAGGGAGTGAGTTATGGCAGGGGTTTTCAGGATGAACCCAAAGGAGCTTAGAACCTTCAACACGCCCAATTATACCTTAGCTTAAGTGAGTGTCACTGAAAGAACTGTTGTGCTTCAATCTGTTGGATCTCTGTCAAATCCATATGAGAAAAGAAGTATGGAAATGAAAATCATCTCTCTCTCTCTCTCTCTCTCTATATATATATACATACATATATATACATATGTTTAAATATAAAATGGAGAAGGAAGGAGTTATGAACAAAGTGATGTTGTATCTGATCTTTTAGGAATGATTGGAATTTTGACAAGCAGATTTGGAGAAATGAGATCTCTAGAGAGGGGCAGGGCAACCAAGTGTGGGGCTGAGAGACAGGAGGCAAGTTTGCAAGTGGGCCAGCATGAAGCAGCCGTGGGGACAGCAGACGTGAGCAGGGAAGGTGCTCGTTCCGGCCCAGCTCCAAGCGTTCTCAAAGGCCAGGCCACACCTACAGGGGCTGCTTTAAATATTTAGTGTAAATTTAAATCCGAGGGGCCACTTTAAAATTTTATGTAGGCACATTTCAGTTACTGAGAGAGAGTGTGTGTGTGTGTCCTGATTTAACATGATCTAGATCCATGGAAAAACTGCGACTTTCAACACGATGTCTCTGCGTGAGCATCTGCATGTACTTTGCCCCACTCTGTGGTCTGTAGTTTCACATCTACTGTCATAATGTGCTGAGCCAAGTCGGTCATGGTGGCATCTAAGGCAGGAGAATAGCTGTGAGTTCAAGGCCAGCTGTGCTATAGTAGAAAAATCCTGTCACAAACTAACAAAGTCAACAACAGCAGAGGGAAAACAAGCCAAGCCAGGACATGGATGTAATGGTGCTTCTACAGCAGGAACTTGAACGTTTCTATCTTGGTTAATTTGTCTTCATTCATTCATTCATTCATTCATTCATTCATTTTCATTCATTCATTCACTGTATATTAACTGAGCACCAGCCCTGTTGCAAGGACTGCTTATTCTGAGGAATGAAGGGGTCCTGCTCTCCCTGTGCCCCTTAGCACGAGTGAGGATTTGGTGGTTCTGTGGCTTTAGCCAGGGTTAGGAAGTGACATTTGAGTGCCAGTAAATAATGATTGAGGGAAAGGCTATTGACGCAGATAGGCCTGCAGTGCAAGGCTATAGGCTTGAGGGACTCGGGGAGAAGGCCACAGAGATCCGGGTCCAGCAAACCAGTCAAGAGCAATGGCAGGTGAGAGAATGGCTCCGTCCTGGCTCCTGTCCACCTCTCCATTGCCGAGTAGACGGAAGAGTTGAGGCACAGGTGCTTTAAAATGTCTCCAGGTGACTGGTCATGTGGTTTTGGGTTTTATTCTGCTTAGACTGAGAAGCTTTCCCGAGGAGAGTGAGAATCAGAGCTTTGTTCTCGAAGAACACTTTGAGCCCGAGTGTAGTGTGAAGCGCAGTGAGAGAGAAGGAAGGGTGTCTTCAGGGACACAGGGCCCTCAAGGCCAGTGAGAGACCGCGAATGCTGAGGGTACCCCAAGGAGTGGAAGTGGAGAGGCAGAGAGCACAGCTCAGAGGCACATTAAAGAGGAGTTTCCAGTGTGGGGACCTCACAGTGGAGCAAGTGCAGAGGTCCTCTCCTGAGTTAGGGACAACTACAGGAACGGAGGTCTGCTGGCCTGGGAGCCGGGCAGGGGATTAGATGGCCTCCAGTGCCACACCCCTCTGCTGTCCCAGCGTGCACCTCTCTAAGCCCCTCCCTCTAGAGCCCTGTGAGGATGCAGGGCCCCTCAGGCTCCCCCAGCTTCTTCCCAGCAGAGCTCACTGTGTCCAAGGGCATTACGAGTGGTAGCTACATTCTGTGACAAACGAGAATAAAGAGAAAATTCTCAGTAATTTTCCTCATTCTAATTCTCTGCTTTTCAGTATGCTTCTGTGTCCTGACGGATTCCTTGCCGATTTTGAGGAAAAATGCTGCCCGGGCTTTAATCTAAAGGAGCAGATGAATACTGCAAATTCAGAAAATTGCTGTCTTTCTGAGGATGAGCTTTGGTTTCTCTGACATGTTCTGTGCTTTGTGTCTTCCTAACTAGATGAGACACCACCCGGCCAGTGAAACCTGAAACAGAACCCCAGCTCAGCAGAGTCAAAACCAACATGCTTAAAGTGCGTTAGGAAGGTTCATTACTTGGGAACATTTTTAAGCTGGAGAAAAACTCACCGTCTCTTCAGCATCTTGATTCAGGCTGGATAAAGTACCTGGAGGTTGGTGAGTGTGTGATCATAGCCATTGCTCCGTCCAGGTGCTTTACCCAGAGTTCATTGCCTTCATTTCTGGGGTGGCTCAGTGGGTAGCATTGAATCTAGAAAGCTTGGTCCTTGCCTCTCTTGGCGGTGCGGGCCTGGCTCTCTTGAGTCAGTTGGTAATGACATTAGAGGTAAATGGAAGCTCAGGGAAAGGAGAGGTCACTCAGGAAGAGCTGCGAGGTCAGAGAGATTGGCTCTCACATATTTGGGAGCTAAGCTGGACACTAAGTGACTTACGGGCCTCTGTGTAGTGGTAGGTGTTAGTATTTAGACTTTAGTATTTAGAACTGCTAACATAGGTGTGCACTTGCCTCAGTGGGAACAGGGTTTCTCTTTTCTGTTGCCAGAGCCTTGGTTTCTCTTCCCTTCCAGAGGCTGTGCTGGTTCATTTCCTATATAAACAGGACAAGGCCAACCTTCCTGGTCTTTCTTCTTGGGCAAGCACCCCGAGTGCTGTTTGCTCCTGAGGAGATAAGCTCACGCTTGGAACATAAGTGGCTACACAGCCCACACATCAAGACCAGTGCCGAAGACGGCTAACTCCAGTTGTTCAATCTCCATGGCAACTGGGTGGTCTTTCTTCTTTACCACGGAAGATGTTGAGACTCAGACTCAGGCAAACACACATAGGGCCCCATGCACGGAGGAGGCGGAGGCGGAGCTGACTTCTGAACAGGCTCTTTCCCCACTTACTGGTCACGGGACCTTGGGTGGGCTATGACCGTTAGGACCGTACTAGCACATTTGCCTCTGAGTTTTTTTGTTTTTTGTTTTTTTTTGAGACAGGGTTTCTCTGTGTAGCCCTGGCTGACCTGGAACTCACTCTGTAGACCAGGCTGGCCTCTAACTCAGAAATCCGCCTGCCTCTGCCTCTCAAGTGCTGGGATTAAAGGCGTGCACCACACCGCCCGGCTGCCTCTGAGTTTTAAGCGAACCTAATGGGCACAAAGCCCTTGGAGCAGTGGCTAGTCCAGAGTCAGCGCACTGGTCGCACTGGTCGCTGTGATCTGTCTCAGCCCTTTTCCTTTTTTCCTGCGTGCCTATCCTGTAAATACTGCTGCTTCTTTCTTGGGACCTTGAAGGAGAGGCTGAGGAGGGACTGGGCAGCTCCGGAGTGAGTGAGTGTTCCCTTGTGGTTCCTGCTGCTTTTAGGGAAGGGGGGACAATGGACTGGAGGGGGAACTATACTCAAGGACCCAGCCTTGCTTCCCGCCATCTCCTGATCCCTCGGGGTGCCTCTTTTATGTTCTTTCAAGATTTCTCTTTTCCCTCTCTTTTCTTTTGAAATTTTTTTCATGGGAGGAGGGATATAATAATTTTCTTCCTGATTATGTAACTTTTTGTATGAATTTGTGTGTGTGTATGTGTATGTGTGTGTGTATGTGTAGCCTTTTGGTTGACAAGAAATGTGTGTCATTAAAACATTTAAAAATTAGGCCGGGCGGTGGTGGCGCACGCCTTTAATCTCAGCACTTGGGAGACAGAGGCAGGCAGATTTCTGAGTTCAAGGCTGGTCTATAGAGTGAGTTCCAGGACAGCCAGGGCTATACAGAGAAACCCTGTCTTGAAAAAACCAAAAAAAAATTTTTTTTAAAAATTACCTTTATCTCCTAAGATTTTATGTCAGAGAAAATCATCCTGCGGAACTTAACTTTCCATGAGTCGTTTGGAAGGTTAAATACTTATTTTTATTTATATAAAAGTCACCCATTTAATCTTTGATTATTTGAGAAATAGTCCTCATGGAGAAATTAAAAAGTTGTCTCGAATTCAGAAAAATTTCAGAATTCAGAAATTATGTTTATTTAGTTCCACCTGCAGTTACTAGGGAAAAACAGAATTTTTGGGAAATTCCTGCCTTTTTTTGGTCTGAGACAGTCTCCCTGTGTAGCTGTCCTGGAACTCACTGTGTAGACCAGGGTGACCTCAGACTCACAGTGGTCTGCCTGCCTCTGCCTCCCCAGTGCTGGGATCAAAGGTATCTGCCACCACACCACGTCCAAAGCTGGTTATTTTTTGAAATTTCCGATGGCTGATTAATGTTCTTGTTGTACCTGAAGATAAACATTGTTTTAGCACAAGTTGCCCACAGCTCAGGAAGTTAAAGAATTGGATCAGTTATTTAGAGAGGTCACAAGAGAACTGCTGGTTTTGTTTTCCAGTCATGGAGATAAATATGTAAATAGTAGCCTTCCGTTAGGTTTGCACAGCACTTTACAGCATATATTTTTCCTGCAAGTGTGTGATTCATTTAGTACTCTCTCTGGACTGGCTGGTTGTGTGTGTCAACTTGACACAAGCTGGAGTTATCACAGAGAAAGGAGTCTCCCTTGAGGCAATACCTCCATGAGATCCAGCTGTAAGGCATTTTCTCAATTAGTGATCAAGGGGGGAGGGCCCACTGTGGGTGGTGCCATCCTTGGGCTGGTAGTCCTGGGTTCTATAAGGAAGCAAGCCAGTAAGTTACATCCCTCCATGGCCTCTGTGTCAGCTCCTGCTTCCTGACCTGCTTGAGTTCCAGTCCTGACTTCCTTTGGTGATGAACAACAGTGTGGAAGTGTAAGCTGAATAAACCCTTTCCTCCCCAACTTGCTTCTTGGTCATGGTGTTTTGTGCAGGAATAGGAACCCTGACTAAGACACCCTCTGAAGCAGGCAGAGCCAAAGTTGCTAATCTATTTTACAGATCCCAAAACAGATCCAAGAAGTTTATCTGTGGTCACCTTATTCTGGACGCATTGCTTTCTCCAGTAAACACAGATTTGCTGGGTGCCTCAGTGATATATGCTCTGCAGCCAGTGAGGGAGGTGGGGGCTAGCAGGGAGGGGGGAAGGCTCATGGCAGGAGAGAGGGAGTCAACATGCCCTGGGTGTGCTGCCTAGATTTCAGTTCCAAAATTAAAGACACAACTCCACTCGCTTTTGTGACTGGGAGCCAGAAGGAGGTTGGTCAATGTTTATCAGCTCTGTCTGTGACCGAATACCAGAGCCAGTCC
The DNA here is from genome assembly GCA_019843855.1 of Hylomyscus alleni. Taxonomy (NCBI): domain Eukaryota; kingdom Metazoa; phylum Chordata; class Mammalia; order Rodentia; family Muridae; genus Hylomyscus; species Hylomyscus alleni. The sequence continues at coordinate 10,213 of JADRCC010097024.1, forward strand.
TAGGGAGGGCAGAGCTATCCTGAGCCAGTCATAGGGAGGGTGGGGCTATCCTGAGCCAGTCATAGGGAAGGCGGGGCTATCCTGAGCCAGTCATAAGGAGGGCGGGGCCTTCAGGGATTACAGCACTTGCTTGGCCTTGAGCTGTACTTTCATGGTGTCACAGTAGCTCAGGGTGAGGAAGCCTGTTCTCCTCATGGTTGTCAAGGCCGGACTGCCCCATTAAGTGCTCGCCCAGCCTTCCTCCCACTAAACTCCACCTCATCAAGGCTCTGCCGTCTCTTAATAGTCCTTGGAACGACACTAAACCTTGTCATTGTTTTTAACCAGTAAAATTTGCTTATGCTCTTATCTGTTCACATCCCTTGAAAAAAAATCAAGAGACCGGCTCAAAAAAAGAAGTATAGAGAAATGGCTTCTCATTATTGACTGTTTATCAACTTTTTTTTTCCTGTCATGTATAATTTTGAAAGAAACCCTGGTTTAGGGTGGGAACCAAGCAGTCCTTGGGGAGCCACCGACAAATCTCTGAAAGTGACTGAGGTTAAGGTGGCTAAGAGATACCTGAGGCTCTCTGATGTGCATTTGTATCAGCTCTGTCTTAGTTAGGGTTTCTAGTCCTTCACAAACATCATGACCAAGAAGCAAGTTGGGGAAGAAAGGGTTTATTCAGCTTACTTCCATATTGCTGTTGATCACCAGAGGAAGTCAGGACTGGAACTCAAGCAGGT
>JADRCC010097276.1:0-11534 GCA_019843855.1 Hylomyscus alleni
GAGACAGGGTTTCTCTGTGTAGCCCTGGCTGTCCTGGAACTCACTCTGTAGACCAGGCTGGCCTTGAACTCAGAAATCCGCCTGCCTCTGCCTCCCAAGTGCTGGGATTAAAGGCGTGTGCCACTACTGCCCGGCTGGAGGGGGCTTTTGAGAGCTGGGCTTCTCTCCCAAAGATTCAGATCAGAAACGGAGGCCTGTGATGCAGAACCAGTGCCATAGGTGGTGGCATTTGGCCATGGCTTTGAACTCTCAGACTCTTTTATATCTTGAGAGGTGCCTCCAGAGAATGTCTGCTCCTTAGCTTCATCTCCCTGGTAATCATCAGCTGCCTGAGAGGGCCAGCTATCTTTGGAAGAGGATTTTTTTTTTCCTCTTTTGTAGACTTTTGCTTAGACGACTTAACTTTGCTATGGTTGGAGGATGACCAGGATGATAAGGAGCGTCTTGACCTGTCAGATGATGACTTATCAGAGTTCCTAGAATGGTTCTGGGACAATGGTGAAGGGGACCTTCTCTTTGGGGACAGGGATTGAGAACGTCCCCGACAAGGGCTGTATGCTTTCCGGTAGTTCTGCCAATTGGAAAGGTAGTTTCCATAGCCACCACAGTAATACTGGCCCCATGGATAAGAGCCTCCATTTCGCCCACGGAAGTAACCTCTGTTATGACCTTGGAAATCTCGATTCTGATATACTCTGGGGTGATTCCTTTCTCTGTTGTGGGCTGGAGAGTATGATATGGAATGAGACCTAGAACTCAGCCTACATTTCCTTGTACGAGAGACGTCGGGCTGAGACTTTGAAAATGAACGACTTGAGATCTGAATGCAGATCTTGAGCAAGAAGGCCAAGACCCAGACTTGGATTTGTTTGTTTTTGACATCTTGGAAGAGTTTACCCCTTAGAATTAATGATTCAACTTGAACTGCCTCCAAAAACCATGAGCAGCACCACACCACTGTCTTCTCCAACTTACAATCAGGGTATAACTCTTGATCAGCAGTGACTACAGCTTCAGGCTTGCAAAGACAAAACCAGCCTGAACCGCGACCCTGCCCGACAGTGCCCCCCAATTGGTTGTTGACCTGTCAATAAAGTTTCTAGCGGCCAATTAGCTATGCAGAGTAGGTGGGACTTCCAGTTTTCCTTCTGGCAGGCTAGCAGACTAAGAAGAGGAAAAGAATATTTTTCTCCATGCTTTGGGGAAGAGGGAGCCATCAGCCATGAGAGATCTCAGGCAAAGTGGTCATCAGCCGCTTCCCTGACTGGCCTGGGGTAGCAGACTGGATATTACAAACATAATTAAGCTTAGGGCAGATTTAGAGGATTGAACAAGAAGAAGGTAACTGAGCAACTACAGTTGAGAGCAGATTTAGGGTGCTGAGCTGGGAGTGAATAGAAGGGTGTGAGATAACCCAGGAAGGTTTAGAAGAGCCCAGACATGGAACTAAAGCATATCAAATATAAGCATGCGCGTGCACGCGTGCGTGTGTGTGTGCATGTATGTATATATGTCTTTCATCCACAGATTGGAGGGAACCTGAGTGGGGCTTGTCGCCTGGTCTGCCCAGAGCTTAAAGCAGGGTAGCAAAAACTATACACTGCTAAGAAGTGCATTCATTGAGAGTAGAAATAATTTTATTGTCTATAAGTGAGTATATAATTATAGAAAATGATGTGTTCATTCAATAGAATATTTCTCTGCATTAAAATAATGATTTCACATGAATACTACAACAGGGATGAACCTTGGAGGAATTATGCTAAGAGAATTATTCAGACATACAAAGACATATATTGCATTATTTCATTTAATAAGATAAAATAATAAAAAAATAAGATGTTTTTTATCAGTTGTAAATTGGGGATTATTAGTTAATGACCACAAAATGTTGCTCTTGGATGGTAATAAATATACTGGAAATAAGACAGAGAAGTTTTCATAATAATGAATATATTATTGGCACTGAGGTAGGTAAATATCAGGTATTTTCTCTAATATTCAGATTTTAGGTTTTTAAAAATTAAGTGAAGCCAGGCAGTGGTGGCCTTTAATCCCAGCACTTGGGAGGCAGTGGCATGTGGATTTCTGAGTTCGAGACCAGCATGGTCTATAGAGTGAGATCCAGAACAGTCAGGGCTACACAGAGAAACCCTGTCTTGAAAAACCAAAAAACAACCAACCAAACAAACAAAAATGAATGTAGAAGAAAGACAACTTGGAAAAGAAATATGATGAGTAGGATAGGGAGTGGAACTAAGAGATAATAATTAAAGAGGTGACTACCATCAAAGTATATTAATAATGCATATAAACATAACTCCTGGGCATACAGCTAGGCTTTATATGCTAGTACATGGATATCTGTCAGTCCAAATTCATTGCTGCTCTATTCACAATAGCTAGAAATTGGAACCAACCTAGATATTTAACAGATCAATGTCTAAGAAAAATGTGGTACATATACACAATGAAATGTTACTGAACTGTAAAGAACAAAGAAATCATGAAAATTTCAAATTAGTTAATAGAAGGGGCAAAAGATTACTGAGTGAGGAGACAATCCTAGGAAGGCAAAGGCTGAATATAATCCTAGTTTCAAATCTTTTATTTTGTGTGTTTAAGTTGGAGCACAAGCACAACCACAAAGTAGGAATCTAAAAAGTGGGCTATTGGGGAGCATGCTAAGAAAGGGAAGATAACACATTATATGTAAAACATAAAGTAGAGAGCTGGAATCCTGAGAGCAGAAAGGCTTAAGAGGGGGAGGGCACCAGAGGATGAGGAGCAAAAGGAGGAAGGAATGACTAAAACAAGGAAAGAGAGTGCTACATCTCATGAAGGCCTACCATCTTCAAGTCAGTTTTTTTTAAATGAAAGTATAGTAAAAAACATGTGAGATGACAGAAAAGGAACATGCTGAGAGTTAAAAGGTAATAGAGAGATGGAAGTAGAGACATTTTGGAGATGTAGGGTAACCAAAACTATGGATATATGAAAAGGTCTTATGAAAACTCAGTAGTTCATAAACTAGTTTCAAAATAAAATGGAAAAAGTTTTAGTGGAATTAAAAGTACATGTTAAGAACTTATTGATGAAGATACCATATATACTTTGACCCCAGAATATAGAAAACTCAAATCTCAAATAGATCAAGAAGCTTTCTCTCTGCTAGCTAAGATTTCACAGTGCTAGAAGTACAGGCTGCTGGATGGAAAAAGACAACAGTGGTCTCACTCAACTATACACTGTGTACTACAAAACCAAACTTCCAGGCAAGATGTATAACATACAAGTCCTCCATAGGAAGAAATTTCCTCATGGTACAGGAATTCTGGTCAAATTCTGGTATAGGATGTCATAGACCCTAGGGTGGAATACGCTATTATTCTTTTGCTAAATGATCATACTATCAAATTGTCATCTAAATACTTATTCCTATACACCCAGGTTGCTGCTCCCAACCTTGATGGAGAAGTTTTTGTTCACAGGGATTTTTTTTTTTTTTTGCAGTTGGCAAGTCAATGGAGGAAATGCTAATTATCCAATGTGGTGAAAACAACAGACTAGATTGTTAGTCTTAGAGGAAAAACATCTATACTAACACCAATACCAACAAGGCTCAGGGAGCATTGTAGAATGGAGGCCTAAAGCAAGTAAGAACTGGAGGATAGTAAGAAGTATTGTGAAATGTTCTCTTCTGGAAATGATATGGCTATACCAAAGACCTACAAAACATTAAGCCAGACAAAATCTTGGCATAGACAGGGTAGATGACCTTTAAGCCCCACCACTTACTGGGAAATTATTTGCAGTGAATAATTTCTAGAGGAGGGAGAACCATCATTTTTGGAAAGTGTGACCACTTTCTAATGTTCTACTAGATAGCCTTATGCCCTTGCAGATATGACAGGAACAACTAGACTTAGTGGATTATTAAAAACAAACACAAAGTAGGGTGGGAAATATGTTGGTAAGCACAAAGGAGAAGTTATGTAGAATAAATGGGAAAAATATGACCTTATTTCATTGTATATATGCATAAAATTCTAAAAAAAGAAAAAAATTAAAGGAATTAAAATAAAAGTGAATATTTTCTATGTAACCTCAACAAAACCAATAAAATATCAATAGAAAGAAACATTAAATTCATTTCATTAGGTCATGTTTATCCTGAAGCTAAATGTACCCAAGAACACTATAAGAAAAAATATTGTAGTCAATATATTTGAAGACCACAAATTTAAAAATGCTAAATACCAGAAAAATAAACTCAAAAGTACATTAAAGTTATCCACTGTGCTCCACTGACATTTATGAAAAGTATACAGAGACAATTCAACAAATCAGTAAATGTAGCATGAAGTGCCATAACAGAAAAAGCAAACAGAGTATAATCTCAATAGAAACCAAATCTTTTTTTTATAAATTTTAGCATTATTTCACAGTAAAAACTCAAAGTAAATTCAGGAGCAATGTATTTCAACACAACAAATTTCACATATGACAAGTCATAACTGATATATTTTTTAATAATTGAAATTTTAAAGGTGTCTGCCTAAATGAGGAGAAAATAAAAACTGTCTAATCATTTCTAGTTTATATAGTACTAAAATGTCCTACCAGAGTAATTCAAGCAGACAAGATACATCAATGCCAGTTCAAACAGAAAATGTAAAAGTGAAATTGTATGTTTGGTGCTGATATTATCTTGTGAAAAGAACACTTTAAAAACACAACAAAACTGCTGGAGAGATGTATTAGTGGGTAAAATGTTCTTGCACCAAGCCTGTTAACTTGAGTTTGATACCTGGAATTCACATAGTGGAAGGAAAGAACCAGTTCCTGCTATCATCTGACCTGCCATGTTCATGGATCAGGCATGCCTACATACAGGCTCATAAGTTTACACACAAGAATGTAAATAACTAACTGTTTTTGCCTGGTTTTTGACACTGACTCCATCTATTATGTAATTCTTGCTGTACAAAAACTTACTTGGTAGCCCAGGCTAGCCTTGAACTCACAGAGACACGCCTGCCCAGGTTTCCCAAGTGATGTCATTAAAGGCATAAACGACCACGGCAGGCTTAAATAAACAATTTTTAAAAGACTAATCATAGTAAAGTTTCAGGTTACAAACAGAATACCAAATTCAGGAACATTTCAGTAAATTAACTACATTCTCGCTTAAAAAGAAATTAACAGCGTAATATCACTTATGAGAATATAATAAATTATGCAGAAGTAAATTATCCAACATGGTAAAATATTTGTAAACTAAAAACTAAAAGGTATTGAAAAAACACTGATGATAACAACAAATATATCTCATAAACCAGTCAATGAAATCTCTATAAGCATTTCAATGAACATTAATTTAGAAACAGAAAAAATCCTAAAATTTCATTGGAATCAAAAGAAACCATGAATAGTCAAAAGTATTTTGCTGGAAGTATCCACTATCCATTTTCAGAATCTATTTTGTAAATATACAGTAGTTAAAGCATCATGTATAAAAATAAACACACAACCAATTTAACAGAACAAAAAACCCAAGAATGAACTGATTTATATATGGCTAAATGCTTTTTGACAAAGATGCCATGGACACAAAATTGAAAAAGAAAATGCCAACAGTAAGTAATGCTGGAAAAATTAAATATGTAACATGCAGGAAAAGTTAAAGTACACTGTGATGTTACATAGTATACAAATTAAATGAAAGGATTCAAAAATTAAATTTAAGACATACATTTGTAAATTTACACCAGGAAAACATAAAGGAAGAGCTCCATGATGTTGGACACAAATAGTTTTATTGTTGTTGTTAATGGCTAAGAAATCATAGACAACACAAAGTAAAATAGAGAAGTAAGATAATATCTATTGAAAGTGCTTTGTAAAAACAATCAACAGAGTCAAAGAGCAAGTTATTTCATTTCTTAGGCCTCAATAACTACATTTATGGACAAATTTAGTATAGGGTTTTCTTATTATATTATTCCTGAAAAGTGAAAAAGCTATGGACTGAAGAAATAATAGAGTGTTTACTTGACATGTAGGAGTTTTCACTTGATATAGAATGAAAGATACCTGAGGAATGAAGGGAGTTCTTTAAAGAAGAAAATGTTAAAAAAGCACAAAGACCAAAGAAAAAAGTGAGGAATGATTACCAAATGTGAAGAAAGACTAACAACACTAGGTAAGATGCTTTTTACTACATTTTCTAGGTAAAAACTTCAAACTAAAAGTGCTTCATTCTATTTCTGGTTGCCTGGGAACTTTAATTAATTGGAAATTTCTGCATCTATCAAGATGGCCAGACTTTTCCATTTTTTCCAATTTATGGTAAATAACTATTGATTAGCTTTTAAAAGGTAAAATGTATTTTTGCTCCTGGTGTCTCATAAGTTACCATGCTGTATATATACTGTCAGCATTAATTTGTTAATGTTCTACTGAATACGACCATTCCTATGAACATGGAAGACAGTCATAATCTTCAATTCTAGTAATGTCCCTATGAAATTTTTTCTTGGAGAGGAAAAAGTTTATTTCACCTTATATCATACAGTACATTATTAATGGTAGTCAGGACAGGAAATCAAACAAACTTGGAGGCAAGTGCTAAAGAAGAGGTCATGAAGGAATAGAATTACTATCTTATGCAGACTTATTTTATTTTTACCATTTTGTAATTTATAAAGTATAAGATACACCTAACATCCAGTCCGTCATCTTTGACAATTAAATAGAACATTCTGCCATATATCATAACTTAAATGACTTATAAATCCATATGTTATATTCTGGTTTTGCTTGTATACTATCTGAGAACTATCTTCTTAAATATATTTTCCCAATGTTAAATAGCCTGTGTGGGCTATGAGACTATAAATAGTCTTTCAACCCTGTCAGAAATCTGAGGATGAGCAAAATTATCTGAAAATATAGGAAGCCTAACTCAGCTTCCAGAACTGAGACAAGTTGTTGAGACAGCTGCCTACCCATACAGCTCCAGTAAGTCAGGAAGTTGGAGCATCAGTCTCCAGCCTTCTGGCCCAGGATCATCTGACATACCTTTGAAAAACAGGAATTATTAAGGACTAGCTTATTCTGTCTCAGCAGAACTAAGCTGTCCTAACCTGTAAATTGTGTCCTCTCAAGAATGGTACAGGTCTGCAGGAGAGATAGGTAATTTCTGCCCAGTGGATACCTAGCCATAATGTACTACCTTACCTGGAGGTAGAGACACTCAATTTCTTCTTTGAATCTACAAAAGGGGAGCTGCTAGGATCTCAACAACAAAAGAATAAATGACATTAAATGTCATATTCTGTGGATTTCTGACGTTTTTGAAAACCAACTATCTATGTAAAGTAATCCGACTGTTGTCCATTAACTACTCTCAGCTATTTCTAATTAAATTATTTGAAAACACACTAACAATAAACTCAGAACCATGAATTTGCTATTTAGCCCTTAACTCATGGGCTTAAACATCTCAGATCACTTTGTAATGACATTATAGAAGGACTGGGTCTAAGCCTTGTGCTTCTAAAATTTTTGTATCACTACAAGAAATTTATACCAATGATAACATTGATTCTGTATCAAAATAAATTCTGTGCCAAAATAAGAAATTATAACTTCAACTTAGTAACTATTGTAAAAATTTCTACCAAATGTGATTATGGTTACACAATCAATATCTTCAATCAATTAGCTATTTCCTCCCTGTTCCAATTATGACCATTTCAACATTCTCCAGAAAGACAACTAGAATAACCACCTCTAGACCCCCAAGTCCAGAGAACTAGGATGACAACTCTTCATAACTTTGTCAAGTTATATATGGTCATTGAGATATCTTTGAAGGGGGATGGGTAGGGAAAATGGGGGGGGTATTGGTTGGCCTTAAGAAGGCCATACCAAGGATTGTTTTAGTGTCTGATGTCTATGTCCTGACTATTTCCGGCTGAAAGTCCAAGAAATCTGGAGTTCAAAGCAGGTCAGTTCATCATGTCTGCCAGTGAGACTCACCAAGGCTATATATACTGTAATATACAAATCTCCAAACAAAGTTTTAGTATCATCAAGATATCTTTTTTGTTTGATTCTCTGGAATCTAGTTCTTCAGGGAGTCTCCCTTTGTTGTATCTAATCCATATTACTCTGGAAAGTGTACAGACACTAATCACCTTTTCTTTTTGATTTTTTTTTTTTGGTTTTTCAAGACAGGGTTCCTCTGTGGCCCCGGCTGTCCTGGAACTCACTCTGTACACCAGCCTGGCCTCAAACTCAAAAATCCACCTGCCTCTGCCTCCCAAGTGCTGGTATTAAAGGCGTGCAACACCACCACCCGGCACTAATCACCTTTTCTAAAAAACGCAAAGACAAAACCTTTCTCTCATATCAGCAGATCCTTGAGCCAGTAACCAGAAAAACCTTTATTTTGACCTCTCTCCCAGAGGAATAATATAACCACAAAACTTAAAATCATACCCACTTTGAAAATTAAAACAATATAAAATAAATGAAGTAAAATACTGTATGTGCCCATTCTTAGGCTTTTTCTATTTTTTTACTCCTGTGGAGTCCATGTTCAATTGTTTTCATACAATCACCCTGCTATCCTAAAAAATCTTTTCTTTATTGTAAAAACCTATTCTCATATATTTTTCCTAATCTGTCCTATCAGGATAATCAACTGAAAATTCCTATGGAGCCCATGTTAAAAGAATATGAGTTAGTTATCCTGCAGACTTTATTATACCATCTTTAAAATAATTCACACTTCTATCTATGCCTGCTGTTAAGCAGGGAGCTTGTCAAACCAGGATTTTGACCCAAAACTCCTGTGGAGCCCACATTAAAAAGAATATGAGTATTCTGTAAGACTTATTAGAGCATTATATCTTTATATGATCTTTAAAGCAATTAATTAAAACTTTCACTAATATTTGCCTATAGGAAGCAGGTAGTTTTTACTTGTTAAGCTCTCTGCCTAGAGCAGCCATCCTATTATACCATCTAACTGTGGTGCTCTCTACCTGGAGCCACAAACCTATCTATTCTGTTAGTCTATGTCTTTTTATTGGGGAATAGAATCCATTGTTGTTAAGAGATATTAAAGAAAAGTGACTATTACTTCCTGTTATTTTGATGCTATTTTTATGTTTGTGTGGCTATCTTCTTTTGGGTTGATTGAAAGAAGGTTGGTTTCTTGCTTTTTCTAGGGTGTTATTTCCCTCCTTGTGCTCGAGTTTTCCATCTCTTATCCTTTGAAGGGATTTGTGGAAAGATATTGTGTAAATTTGGTTTTGTCATGGAATATTTTGTTTTCTCCGTCTATGGTAATTGAGAGTTTTTCTGGTTATAGTAGCCTGGGCTGGCATTTGTGTTCTCTTAGGGTCTGTATGACATCTGCCCAGGATCTTCTAGCTTTCATAGTCTCTGGTGAGAACTCTGGTGTAATTCTGATAGGCCTGCCTTTATATGTTACTTGACCTTTTTCCCTTACTGCTTTTAAAATTCTTTCTTTGTTTAGTGCATTTGGTGTTCTTATTATTATGTGACGGGAGGAATTTCTTTTCTGGTTCAGTCTATTTGGAGTTCTGTAGGCTTCTTGTATGTTCATGGCATCTCTTTCTTTAGGTTAGGGAAGTTTTCTTCTATAATTTTGTTGAAGATATTTACTGGCTCTTTAAGTTGGAAGTCTTCACTCTCTTCTATACCTATTATCCTTAGGTTTGGTCTTCTCATTGTGTCCTGGATTTCCTGGATTTTTGGGGTTAGGAACTTTTAGCATTTTGTGTTTTCTTTGATTGTTGTGTCAATGTTTTCTATGGTATCTTCTGTGCCTGAGATTCTCTCTTCTCTGTCTTGTATTCTGTTGGTGATGCTTGCATCTATGAATCCTGATCTCTTTGTTAAGTTTTCTAATTCCTGGTTTATCTCCCTTTGTGATTTCTTTATTGATTCTATTTCCAGTTTTAGATCCTGGATGATTTTATTCAATTCCTTCACCTGTTTGGTTGTCTTTTCCTGTAATTCTTTAAGGGATTTTTGTGTTTCCTCTTTAAGGTTTTCTACCTGTTTACCTGTTTCATATTTCTTTAAGGGAGTTATTTATGTCCTTCTTAAAGTCCTCTATCACCATCATGAGATGTGATTTTAAATCAGAGTCTTGCTTTTCTGGTGTGTGGGGCTATCCAGGGCTCACTGTTGGGGGAGAACTGAATTCTGATGATGCCAAGTAACCTTGGTTTCTGTTGCTTATGTTCTTGTCCTTGCCTCTTGCCATCTGGTTGTCTCTGGTGTTATTAGCTGGTCTTGCTGTCTCTGACTGTTGCTTGCCCCTCCTGCAAGTATGTGTGTCAGTACTATTGTGAGACCAGTTCTCTCCAGAAGGAATTCAGGTATGGAGAGCTGTGGTAAGGGTCAGTTCCTGGGTAGAGACAGAAACCAGAAGGATCCTGTCCCTGGCTGTTCTTTGGTTCCTGTGTCTTGATGGCTCTGAGCAGGTCCCTCTTGGGCCAGAAATTTGAGCAGAAATGGTGGTCTTATCTTAGCTCACAGGTGTGTCAGAACTCCCGGGAGACCAGCTCTCTCCTGAAGGTATTTTTCTGTATGAGTATTTTATGTGTGTGTGTGTGTGTGTGTGTGTGTGTGTGTGTACATATGTGCACCATATACATGTAATGCCCTCAGTGGCCAGAAGATGGCACTATCCCCTGGATTTGGACTTAAATCTGCTTATGTGCTAGGAAATGAACTGGAGTCTTCATACATACTTGGAGCCCTGGCACAGGTTCAGCTCCGGGTGGAGAGAGAAACCAGAAGGCTTCTGTTCCAGGCCACTCCTTGGTTCCTGTGTCCTGAGGGTTCTAGGCGGGTCCCTCTGAGCAGCAGTGGTGGTCTTACTTGTGCTCACAGACTTGTCCACACTCCTAGGAGGCAGTTTTCTCCTGGCAGTATTTGGGTATGGAGCACTGTGGCACAGGATCAGCCATCCCTATGGAATCTTAATGCTGAAGCTTTTTCTTAAGACTTAAAGAAAAAATGAGTTGTAATATGGTCTTTCTATTCTCTGAAAGAGTTTGCTCAATACCAAAGAAACATCTTGTACATATGTTGAAAGAGTTTGCCAGCAAAGCCGTCTGTGTTTTGAATTTCCTTTGAAATGTTTTAATAATGAAATAATTTTAGAAAAAATACATGAAACTATGCTTTCCAATTTCTGGTATGTATGAGTTTCTGTTGTTATAACTTATTTACATGGCAATATTCTCATAAAACATAGTTTAGATCACATCTACTAGAGTGTAGTAACATTGAGTAACTTCATAAAATGTAAATTCTGCTGCTAGCTCTTTAGTCTGCAAGTATTGTACAAAACCCCATGCACTATCATAGGTGACCTGTAAAGTGTTTAAAATCCTGTAATTAAGTTCATAGAGAGATGATAAAGCACATAATATCATTGCTTCTTCAGTCTCCAGTGATAAAACCCATGAAATACTACTTTG
>JADRCC010097389.1:0-10988 GCA_019843855.1 Hylomyscus alleni
ATATATATATATATATATATATATATATATCTTGAGGATGGTCATAAGATTTAGAAAAGAAAACATAAAACAGCAGCTAATTTTTGAATTAGTGGACCACAGATGTAAAGGGAAATTGTTGCTGCCCGCAGCCCCATAAAAGCAACATAAATAAGTGGGTCCTCCAAAATAGGAGCCAGGAACCTGATAATCCATTATAATTTCTATAATATCTAATAAATATTACCTTATCAATACCTAATCCCAATACCTCATATCAATACCTTATCCCAAGGACAGGTCAAAACATTGGCCAGGAGACATCCATCTAATCAGCTATGATCTGCTTTAATGAATTCGTTACCCCAAGACAAAGAGCCAAACAGGTAAGGCAAAAGCAACCAGGCCCAATCAGCAAGTCTTCTAGAGTCTGTGGAGGCAGGACTTCCAGCAGAAGATGCGTCCCATGCTTTCGGTTTCGAGTTTAGCCTGCCAGCTAGTATTCAGGCAGAGAAGGGAGGAAGCCACAGGAAATATAAAATAATACCTAAAATTAAGCTGGAAAAATAGGTTTTCTAGTAAAATATTAAACAATTCTAAAATATTTCTTTTGAAATGGTTACCTATTTGTTCATTTCACTACTTCTTTACTCTGGACTATGCTGTGAGTGTTCATGATCAGGCATAATGTATTAACGTAGTTCAGTCTCCATTTGAGAATATGATTATTTGACTTAGTAAGTATCATATTGACCAATAAGTATCTGTAGAATAAATGAAGAGATAGGGAATCAGCTTTTACTTAAAAATTCCATGGTTGTCAGTAGCTATATCAAGAGGTGACCAAGCCTTCAAGATGTGAGTCTTGAGAACATTTGAAAACCAAGACATATAGACCATTGCTATATAAGCCTCAGATATATAAGGGAACATCAATATTATTTACAATGTAGTTTTTCCAAAAACACTGACATATAGGAAAGATTGAGATTTTTGGTCTTTACTGTAGAGGAATTTTAATCCATCAACATCGCTGCAATCCTCTAGAACACAGTCAAGGCCTGGATTACAGTATGATCTGGCTGGAATATGGATATACCCTTAGTACATACCTTTAATTCCTAACTATGAAACTAAAGGTACTTTATACAAGGAAGTAGCCATATTAGAAAGTGATATTATTTGGGTGACATACAGTTATGAATTAGAGAAAAATTTGACAGAATGAGTTAAGAGATAGGATGCACTCAACTCTCATGAAGACAGAAAAGAGAGGCTACTTAGGAGCAGTGCAGAGAATGACTGTTCAGTCCAGTTCACTGAAGTTCAGTTCAATGAACGTCAGTTGAATGCAGGTGATCTCAGTTCAGAGCAGGGCAGTTGAGATTGTGGAGCAGTCGTTCCAAGCAGAACAATTCAGCCAGAAGCTGAAAGATGCCACTTTGAATTAATCTATAGGGAGAGGAGTTTGAACCAGAACAACTAAGTAGAAGAATTAGCCAGCAAAAGTTCAAAAAGAGCTAGAAAGGATGAATATATTCATCATTAAGCTTGCAAGACTACATTACAATTGGCAAATAAAAGTTATTTTTGCACATTACAAGACAAGTGTGAAGACAGACTTATTTCTGAACACACCATGGAGTGCCACTTCTATTCCAATGATATTCACTGTGTTGAAAATGTAGAGTGGCTCATGTAACTTACATTATATTTCATTGCTAATAAATAAACTTGTAAGTGAGGTATTTCATTACCACAAAATTGCCAAAGATGTTTATAAAATACAACTTATGATTTTATGATACATTACTCACTTTGGTTTTATATCTCTAGTTTTTCAGACTTTGAAATTTCAGACAGTACCCAAATCCCTGAGCAACCTCTTTTATTCAGCAATATGCAAGCAGTCCTCTGCTTTTTTTCTTGATACCTGCTGAATTTTTGCAACATATTTTCTAATGTGCTAAGTAGTATTATTTTAAATTTTTTTTAAATTTATTTTCTACACTCCATATTCCATTCCCGCCCCCCATCCACCCTCCAACTGCACCACATCCCACAACATTGTTTTGAATTTTCTTTGACAGTTCTGTCAATCTCTTCCACTGTATCTTCTACACCTAAGATTCTCTCTTCTACCTCTTGTATTCTGTTCCTAATACTTATATCTGTAATTCCTGACTTCTTTCCTAGGTTTTCCTTTTCCAGGCTTGCCTCCATTTGTGTTTTCTTTATTGTTTCTACTTCCACTTTTAGGTCTTGGATCACTTTATTTAATTCCTTCACCTGTTTACCTGTGTTTTCCTGTATTACTTTCAGGGAGTTATTTGATATCCTCCTTAAAGAATTCTATTCTCTTCATGAGATAGGGTTTTAGGACAGATTCCTGATTTTCAGGTGTGTTGAAATATTTAGGGCTTGCTGTGGTGGGAGAACTGGGTTCTGATGATGTTCACATATTTTGGCTTCTGTTGCTTATAGTCTTGCACTTGCCTTTTGCCATCTGATATCCCTGGTGTTTGCTGATCTGGGTGACTGTATGGAGTCTGCCTCTTTTGTCCCTGAGTGGCTTCAGGTCTCCTTGTAAGTCTGTGGCCATGGCTGTGGCAGACTACCTGTGGGGCCTTCCAACTGGGAGCTCTTCATAGGGGAGGAGAAGCTGCTGATCTGTTGTCCTGGCTACAGTAGATCTCCTGGGAGGCCTTCAGACTGTTGGGTCTTCAAAGTAGCAGTTAAGCTGTTGTTCCTCTTTGTCACGAGCACTTGCAGGCGGAGACAGAGTCTTGCCTGGGGAGCTGATTAAAATTACAGACAGAGGCGGTTGTTTGGATTTTGGAATGCTCTTATTAATCACACTATCAGAAGTTACAAAGCAAATACAGCACCACAGAAAGCAGGACAGTCCAAAGACTGCTGCCACTATGGCGAGTATCATAGGGTGAATTACAACAAGCACAGCATCACAATTAGTTGTAAGCATAACATAAATAAGTATAGCACTAAGGTATAAGCATAACATAAATGAGTATAGCACTAAGGTATACAACCTGGTGCACACGGAGGTGTCTCTCCTTGGTCTGGGCTCAGACGTGTCTCAGCTCCTCAGTCTGACTTCAGTTCTTCTGATAACAGCGTGGAGTTTCAGGTCTGCTTTTCGGGTTCAGCAGGGCATCCGACATGGACTCGGCAGGGAGCCATTCTGAATGCACCTTGCTACTCTCTGGCCTGGGTTTTTATAGCCTTCTGGGTCTAGTTATCTGGGCCTTGGTCCCTCCAGACCAAGGTCTGGTTATCTAGTTTCTTATGTCACTGGGGTCTCCATTCCCTCTTATCTCAGCTGTGGGGAGGCTCTAACCTTATCTAGCTACTTCAAGCTTAATTCACTCTTCAGAATGTCAGTTAATATTCACTCTTAAGTTTCTGCCTGGCTTTTAGTCCTACATGCTCTTCAATTTGTCATTTAATATTCACTCTTAAGATTCTGCCTGGCTTTTAGTCTTACATGCTCTTCAATTTGTCATTTAATATTCACTCTTAAGATTCTGCCTGGCTTTTTTAGCCTTACATGCTCTTCACACTCTTCCTCAACTGCTCTGAGTGTAGTGGGTCCAACTGTTCTTAGTACACTGGTTCCTCTAGGATGTATTGGCATATGGAGTCTTCTTGTGAACAGACCAACTAAGAGTCTGCGCCAGCAGCAAGGAGCAGGCAGAAGAGGTGGAAGGAAGGGGAGTGGTATTCAGGAGGGTGGGGATTTTGGTGGGTGGTGGGTCCCAAATCCGCCAGGCTCCCAGCAGCAGCTCTGAGACTAGTGGTGGGGAGGTTGAAGGAGTTTCTTACCAAGTGCTCTGAGTGCAGTGGGTCCTCTAAGCTGGATTAGGATATGGAGTCTTCACAGGAGCAGACCACTTACTAAGTAGTACTTTTATACAATATGAAAAATACAAAATGAAAACTCAAATATATTTTCTCAAGTCTCAAAACATCAATCTAAATGTTGAAAAAAATACTGCAGGCTAGGAGGGGCTTCTAAGGGTGTTTGTTTTGTCACCTGAATGGAACATTTCTAACTGAAATCACTCAAACTGGCAAAGGTATTTTTGCTGGATCTGCTGGTGACCAACAACCCCAGTAGTCAGTGAGGGTGCAGGATTAAAGGTTTTGTTTTGTTCTTTCAAATCATAAGGACATATCTACAGCACACTAGATATAATAATCATTGAAAGAATCCTTTCAATTCTCATGTATGTGGAACAGATTAAAGACAATTACTTGTATAAGACACTTTAGTTGTTGGGGTTGATTTTGTTTTGTTTTGTTTTGTTTTTCCCACAAAGTACCTCAGGCTGAGTGGTTTAAACAGCCAGAATTTGCTTATGTTTCTGCAAACAATCTGTCCAAGTTTAAGGTGTCAAAAAAGTTTCCTCTGGAGTGTGATCTGTAGAAGTAATCTTCACTTTCCTTTCCCATAGCTTTCCTATTGTTTTTCTAGGAGTTCATCTTTGCTCTTGAAGACAATGGTTCAGCAAGATTAAGAACTATATTTACAACTTCAAGCTGCTTTAAATCACCAATTCTGAAGAAATTATCTCTAAACACAGTTTTGGCCTGCAATACTGGAAGTTAAAACTTCAATACATGAAACTGGAGGAAGACATGTTTTACTCTAAGTCGGGAATCCTTATTTGAGGATGCCTTCAGTCAGAATGATAATCAAGATGAAGAGATATCTCAACAATGATCATCTCATTATTCGAAAAACTAGATGAAATTGAAAGTTGAAACCTATTTAAGCTTCCCATGTTAGACTCAAGCACATCAAAACTGCAAAATTATAACCATTTGCATTAATTTACATATATTATTGAAATGGGTAAGAGAAAATTATTGCCTAAAATTATGGCAGGTAAACAAGATAAGTTTCCTGGTGCTATGATAAACATAATGTCAAAAGGCAGTTCTGGGAAGGAGAGAGTACACTTAGTTTATATGGTTACATCATTAAGGGAAACCAGGCAAGAACTGAAAGCATGGCCCTGAAAGAAGGAATGAAAGCAGACATCAGGTGAAGGGCTGCTATCTTAGTGGATTTTTAATAAGTCTTTGTTGTAGTTTCCCTCTTAACCCAGCTAGCTGAGAGTGGACTGCTATATTTATTTAACAAGCTTTAAGGGCACAATAACTGAGTCGCATTATTTTATTTTAATCCTCTAAACTAATCTAGCTTCATCTCAGTTCAAATTACAGTGGTAATTGCATTTTAGTACTAATCTTGCTCTCTGGGTTCCAGATGTGTTTTTCTGGGTATTTACTGGACTCTCTCTTTCCTGCCTTCCCTGGCTGGGAAAGGTCCATCCCTATTCTCTCCCCTTCTCAATTACTAGGTGATCAGCTTCTTTATTGATCAATCAAGGAATAACTGGGGAACAAAGTTTTTTTTTTTTTTGGTTTTTCGAGACAGGGTTTCTCTGTATAGTCCTGGCTGTCCTGGAGCTCACTCTGTAGACCAGGCTGGCCTCAAACTCAGAAATCCACCTGCCTCTGCCTCCCAATCCAATCTGCTGGAATTAAAGGTGTGCATCACCACTGCCTGGCTGGGAACAAAGTTTTGATAGCAGATATTGGAGCACAGAAGTCAGCATTAGATAATACAATGATACTCTTTACACTGTGCATATTAACATAATTACTACACTACTTACTGGCTTGCTCATCAAAAGACATTGTAAATAAGAGCATCAAGTGCATTTATCACAATAAGTCCTTTAAATATTTCATACCATGAACTTTCAGTGTGGTCCAGGGCACAAGGTAATATGCAGTAACCGTAGGATTTTTTTTCATTTGGAGAGCCAACTTCAGCTCCAAAGGTAATGGAGAATTTTATCCTTATAATTCTTTTTCTCTATAATCCTAACCAGTACCATAATTTGTGAGGGTTTTATAAAAGAACAAATGCAATAGCATGAATATATATATATATATATATATATGTATGTATATATATACATATGAGTATATATTTATATGTAAATTGTCTATCTATGTATTTGTATCTCTATATTCAAGAGGAAGTTTTCTATTATGTTAAGTTACAGGATTTTTAGTCTGAGTATTCCAACAATCTGTGACAAACTGCAGAGACAGAGAATCCTGTCTTTGTTCTGTCTATAATGGTGAATGTTTCAGAACTCTTAATCTGGTGCTGCATGTCTGAAGGATTCCTAGAGAGCTACTACTCTTCATGCTCTGTTGTAATCCTGAAAATGTTGGTTTACATTTTGATAAAAGAATGCACAGTAAGAAAAGGGTACTTGGCAGAGAGAGGGAGCATCAGTAGACTAAAATTCTGTTTTCTTCTTTCATGTCCTTTGATTTAGGCTGCCTGCAGAGATGAAACCCAGATTTAAAGTAAGTAGAACTAAAATTTTCTAGATATTTAGGTGTCAATAGATTTATCAGCTCATTCAGATATTTCCGTGGAACTTCTGTATATATCACTCTCATGGGGAATAAGACTTTGTAGCTACAGATAAGTGCAGATCTTGAAAAAGAGAATATTATAGTTCATTTTTCTGATGGGCCCAATTGAATCTTGTGACTATCAAAACAGACAATCCTGCTTTACCCTAGAGCAGTGGTCTTCACCCTTCCTAATCCTGTAAGCTTTTACTACAGTTCTCATCTTGTAGTGACCAAAAACATAAAATTATTTCATTTCTATTTATTAACTGTAATTTTGCTACTGTTATGAATTTAATGTAAATATATCTTATACAGAATATCTTATATGTGACCCCTCAAAGGTGTCATGACCCACAGATGGAGAACTGCTTCTCTAGAAGGCCAGAAAACAAATGCACTAAAAGGGAATATAAATACTGCTACTGTCATGACCATTTCATGAAGCCCAAAAGACCGCCAAGGAGCCAATTACAAGGCAATTCCACTAGGGTCTTTATTCCATCTCAAGCTTGGGTCACACTACCTTCTCTGATGCAGCTGGATGGGTGGGTGAATCCTGAGTCCAACTTCAAGCAAGTATTTCTAGAGGTAAGCAAATAAGGGGATTTTTCTAGCCAGGCACACATTTGACTGTGGAACTATTATGGAATTGTGTTTCCCTTGAAAATGATTGGAAGGTTCTGGGAGCCAAATCTCCTGATTCATGATTATTAGGAAGTGAACTGCTAGTGGAAGGTTTGTAACCTGGTCATGCAGGTTTGTTGGAGAGTAACTCAAGTTCAACCTTAGGTGAGTTTCTATATGATAGTCTGCCCAAGATCTGGTCTTTCACTAGTAGAGTAGATGGAGAAATCAAGTTCTACCTTCTTCTGGGACCATCCTTCTACCAACTCAAGAATTCATATTAGCTTTCAAAAATTCCAAAGAAACAATTAAAATCACATGCTTTCTTCTTGCAGGAAATGAGAACCCAGAAATAATTATAATCAGATTTAAAAGAAAAGCCAAATCAAACAGTATATCTCCAAGTATAATGTCTAGAATGCACTCCTGATCTTCTCAGCTCTAAAGGGCTTCAACAGGTCCACATCTCTGGCTCTGCCACCCACAGCACATAGTTTGTCACATGTTTTCCATATGGCTCTGCTCCACACCTACCTTTGTCCTTGATGGTCATGCTATCATCCCAGCATTTCCTGTAATGTTCATCCCTTTGAAACTTTACCAGATGGAAGATACTTAAGACAGTAAAGAGTGTGGCAAGCAGCTTGAGTTACAGCCCTGCCTCCTTCTGGACCATATCCTGTATATGCTGATTCTGAGGAATTAGTTCCTAGAAGATTTAATACCATTGATGTTGGATGTTTATTATATCACAGTTAATTTTCAGCCACAGTTATCTAGCATCAATTACAACAGTAAAGCAAAGGATTTTCTTCAATGGTGTTAATTTCTTGTTAATCACTCAAAATATTGTATAAACAGCCCTGATTGAACCTCTCAGGAACTCTGGAGCTTCCCTCTGACATTATACAAGCCTATTATCAGTCATAAATGAAAGCCAGGATCAGTTGTCCCTTACAGGTTTTTCTGTGACTCCATTATATTCCTATCTACTGAAATGAGTGTGGTGAAGGCCGTCTGGGAAAACCACTCCTGTTATATAAA
This sequence comes from Hylomyscus alleni, assembly GCA_019843855.1. Lineage (NCBI taxonomy): Eukaryota > Metazoa > Chordata > Mammalia > Rodentia > Muridae > Hylomyscus > Hylomyscus alleni. The sequence goes on from JADRCC010097389.1 coordinate 8,116, forward strand.
TTTGACATCTTTGAGTTGGCCCCAAGTCAAGGGTCATCTAACTGAAACACATTAAATAAAACTGGTTTCTTCAGACATTGTTAACAAAGTTTCAGACACATGCTGCCCTTGCATTCTGTCCTGTTATTTACCAACTACAATGCCAATTAATTGTTCAAGAATAACTGGCATTATTATGTCCAGCTTACCTATTATATTGGACCAGAAAGCCAAGGGCTCAAGGTTGTAACAACATCACCTGTTATGTAAAAAGCAGTCACACAGAGAGTGAGTTGTCAATGAGAAAGGTCCAAAGACATCTGTATTTGGTAGGAAAAGAAGTCATAATCCCAAATATCATCAGGATTGTACAGTCTGTGACACAACTGATGGACATCTGCTAAGGCCCTCTTAGTCACTAGGCCTTTTGTGACAGTTTCCTCTAAACTTGAAAAAATCTCCCCTACAGGTAACTTTAGTTATGGAGGTAAATAACTCAAAATAGATTTACTATGTACCCCAAACTGACTAACTCCAATATCCCTTACCCCCAACTCTTGCCAGAGTAGACAATAAAATGCTGAGAGTACTTCTCAGGCAAGTCTCACCACAAAATAACTGAGACCAGCCAGCTGCTTGGAAATAAACAGAAACCAGATGAGTTGCATGGAAGCAGTTTAGACCAGAGTCACTTGAAAAGAATACTCTATAATCTGTTGATATACCTGGGGGCTCTGCAGTGTACTCCAAGTTCCCAGCTTCTCTAAGCTGTCAACCATGTTGGAGTGGCCTTTGATGATGTACCTTTCTTTGAGCAATTTCTGTTCCTGTACATTATTGCTCAATGATATTTTTGGAAGTAATCCAAATAAAATTCATTGGTTCTTCAAGTTGTACTTTGCAGGTTTCTGTACTTGATCTGTTGTGAGCTCCCCATATGGGTGATTAGACATGTGTACTGTTAGCCAAGGGAAATATTTACTATACAACATAACATTATTACCTGACAACTGCAAGAGATAGTGACCAGACTAGGGGCAAGCTAAGTGAGTGTTTGAGATAGAAAAACAGTATCTAGAATAAGGTAGACAGTGAAACTTGATGACAATTCACTTCTTAAGTATAGAAAATTATAACCTAGAAGTAATATGATCTCAGGATCTCAGAATAAGCCAATCAGCCTACAGAGATCTAGTGGTTAATCCCTTCTTAGTCTTTTGATTGTGTAGTGTTGCATAATGTGCCTGTCTGTTGTTTCTGGAGCTTATTCAAAGGGTCTTTCCTTCATTAAAAGCAGGTTTTTGAAATTGTAAAATACCTAGGAAACTCAGGAACCTTCTCCAGCCTCTTAAATGCCTCACAGCAAGAAGCTAGTTTGTCTTGCTTTCTACCCAAGTTATGATCTTCTCATGGCTGTGAAAACTTCCTACTTGGATAGTTTTTTCATTTCTGATACTTTCCACTTAAAAAAATCTTTTAATTTATTTTTAGGCCAATCCTATGTGCAGAACCTATAAGATGTTCATTGCTTAAAGCCTGTGGATTTGGATGGAAGTGATGCCAATGAGAAAGGACATATTCTAGAGGAATTTTGCCAAAAACTACCCATCTGAAAACAAAGAAAATATACTGAAGTGTCTTTCTTGCCTTTTGTTTTTGTTTCCAGAGGAGACTAAAAATTTGAAAAACAAGGGCATGGTATCTGGATACCTTCCATCTTCATGAGTGACAATAAAAGGCAGGATGGGTTGAGATTGTTTGTTATTATTGATAACTCTCTTTAAAACACTGTGATCTTAATGGATTGCTCATTTTGCCTGGTGGGATCCACTATTCAAAGAACCTCTGGAGTAAACATTCCCTTTGACTCCCCCACCCCCAGTTTGTATTATGTAAGCTAGCACTGTACCTGTTACCTTGAAAAGGCTTCAAAGGCCCAGCTATTAAGGTGGTAGTCCAGCATGTCCAGATAGTCCTCAGAGCTTGGTAGAAAATGGGGAACTCCCTTTCTCAGCAGGGCTTCTTCTCCACCGACCTTTTCTGGAGAATGACTTTAAGCACAGTTGCCTGGCCTTATCTAAAGAATGATGATGGACAGAGCTTCCTGAAAAGTCTGCATGGTTCAGCACCATATGATAATTAGGTACTGTGTTATGACCAGTCACACCTCTCCACTTGTACCCCTGAAAGCCCTATATACCATAACTCTGAAAAAGTTATGTAGAGATGTCTCACTGATGCTATCTCCAGTAGTCCTTTGCCCTTTGAACCATGTTCCCTGCTTCTGCTTTCTCTGCCTTCGCGGGTTGGTAACCAATGACCCTGAGGAAAGGAAGACCCACAGAGAACATGGAAACATGAACTGTTTTTATCCCTCATATTATACCATAGTAGCTAGAAAGTAAAACCAAAGCAGGATATACATGATACAATGGAAATCAAAAGTAGGTGGCAGGGAAGAAAATTATATTCCATCTCAACCAGAGAAAACTAGGCCTAAGAAGAGGCATTAAGATCCACTGGAGTCTGTCTTTTCTCTCTTCTACTCAAACAGACTGATTCTTCTTTGCCCCTAGCTGTAACTAGCAGCAGCTTGTCTAGGACCTGGCCCTCAGCTGCTGTAAATTCTGTGTTGGCTATGGAACTCAGGGCCTTTAGCTCATCTAGCTTTCTCCTTTTTCCTTTGATCTCTACCTACAGCCTCATAGCCAGCCTTCTACTACTTTTTCCCCCATTCCTCCATCTTGAGAACCTCAAGAACCTAGTCTTTGGCAAGGTCAGAAAATTAATGTGCCCAATTCAGCAGGTACATGGTTCATCCTAGGCTAGAGAAAGGATATGTGTATAATAGCAGAGTGTGTATAATTTCCACCAAACATTTAAGTTATGGGAAA